>JAKLMY010000083.1:0-104304 GCA_022814645.1 Ganoderma meredithae | reverse complement strand
GCCATCCAGGGCGGTCCCGAGTTGCCAAAAGTGAGCCACTGAGCGTCTGAGGTGGTGGATCTGGGTCAAGAAGGTTTTATCTTCCATATAATATCGGACTTCACACTCACGAGATGAGAGCGCACGGATAAGGAAGCGGAATTCGGGTAGTGTAAATACAAACGCGAAAAGTGCTAACTGCTGCTGGTCAGACGGGTCAGACATAGGGCCCTAGGCCATGCGCCGCCAAGGTGTCCATCACGAAGCGAGCCTCCGACACTGCCGTACTTGTCTTTGGAATACTCTTCTCTCCGCTTATCGATGAGCGGGAGGCCAATATGCTACATCACGCGCGTGCGGTCAAGAACAATATCTCCGCCCGATTTGTCAAGTAGCTTGTGTTCGATGGACAGCCTTGCTGGGAGCGTTAGAGGAAGGACACAAGAAGCGGTGAGTCGTGGTGGTCCGGGCGCATCAGATTGAGTCGTGAGCGCCATATACAGGTGGCGGGACTCGAAAATATATGTGCCTTTTAGGATAAGTGGACACAGAAGCAAGGGAAGACTGCTATTGTGAAGAGTTTATTCCCAGATATGCGGCCAGTGCCCCATCTGATAGACGTTCTGAGCCAGTTCTAGAGGCATCTCATGGGTGTCAATCCTCTGTCCATGCACAAATTCATCTCCTCCGCTATTAGGGCCTTCATTATGGGGATGATCCATGTGTCCCGCTTGGGCTGGACCGTCGCCAGCGCAAAGCGTGTGACACTCGGGAACTACAAGCCTCCTTATTAGGCCTGGGGCTCACGAAACAGGTGCGATTCTCCTACCCCTCTCATCATCATCCATTGCTCTCACTGACCTCGTGGTCAAATCCTTGCCCAATGGACTCGGAAACTACCAGTCACGGTATACATCTTCAGATGCCGTTGGCCGCGACATGTTTGTGAAATCGCCTTGGAGTCCTGCATGGCAGGCCGCTCGAAGGCGCTTCGCTCTTTATGCATGCCACAAAGGACTCTACGACGATTTCATGAACATATCAAGTCCTGCGGAATGTCTGGATGTACGCCGTGAGTCCGACGAATGCGCGTCAACCTGACTCCCCGATGAGTCGATATGCGATCCTATTTCCACCCGATGACATGACGGCTCTCGGGCGTGTACGTAGTCGCCTGGCATCTACCTAGTCGCCCAAGAAGACGAACCACGTGTCGTCGAAAAGACAGCAAGCAATCTGGCACCGAAAGTGAGGGGTCGGAGTTGATGACAGCTGTGGCATCTGTTTTATCTGTTCCGTCCGAGGTGAGTTTGCTTCCACAGAAGTAGTTTACACCAGATTTGACTCTGTGGCAACCCAGAACATCCTTGTAAGTGATCCCGTTGTCCCCTCCGACGTTCCGTTCCAAGTTAGTAAAGCTACGAGGACCTTGAAGCCGACTTTCAGGATGGAAAATGACCCGCCACAGATCAGGGGGAGCTATGTTGGCTTGATATACACCGACAATAACCTCGACACATGCCAAGTCTCGTAAAACAAAGTGAGTTCCAGTGTTCCCCGGTTCTGATCATCATGCTGGCCATCACTGCTCGCTGCCACTGACTCGGATTGACTCGATCAGAATGGCGTTTATATACCTTGCAGATAGTAAGTCTGGAAACCTCCAACCAGCCCTTTATCTAATGTCTATACAAGACCGTCAGTTTCCAAGGCTACGCGGTGACATTCAATGTTCAGGCCGACACCGGTAAGTGTTCTGCCCATCCAAAACTTCAGTCAGCTTAACAGTCGCGGCGGTGTCTAGGTGCAAACAACGCGTAAGTGACACTGGCTTGGCATCATCTTTTGTTTAGTATTAATAGAGGTTCGACATTTTAGCTGGCTTTTTCATCGACGTGCTTGTCAGCTCGAAAGCATCGAAGACCATTGGGATGCAGGAGATAGCGTGCCATGTAAAGTTACGTTGATTGCAGGCACCAAACGCCCTGATGCCCGTCCTGCGCTGCCACCCAGTTACATGCCGAACCCTCTGGGGAAGCATATTGGAAAGAAGGTTCCTTCCGGAGACCTGTTCTCCATTTCTTCACACTTCCATTATTCTCGGATCACGTATGGCTCAGCAAAGACCCAGATCGGTAAGCAGTTTCATATGTCGACATCGTATTTTCTCTGACGGTTACTCCATGTTGGTTGTCGGGCCTATGGGTTCTCCCATTGACTTTGAGGTCTAGAACGCACACAACTGGCTCACGTCAGGTCCCGACAAGAAGGAGAATCTCAAGGCTTGCTTTGCCTTTGCTGTCTGTGATGCGGCCACGACGTCTATCATCCGAGACATGCGCATTGATGGTTTAGTCGGATTCGGCCCAGAATTGTGCGTGGCTCCATGTCATTCCAATTTCCATTGATCACTATCGAACCTTGTATATCAGCCACATGCCGGCATTCGCTTGCTCCATGTCGTGACGACCAGGATTATGGAAGTTCCATTAACCCGTATGTCCTACTCCAAATATTTCAGGATCAGCGACTTGTATGCTCAATGGATTGGAATAGACCTTCTGCGCCGCCCTCGAAGAATCGCTTCCCAACGTTCCTGGGGTAAGTAGGCTGAGCATTACATCATGCTTTCTACGGACTCTCTAGTCACAGTGGTTCCAAAGGAAGGAGGGATCGTCCTCGACTTCTATCTCAACCCTCCAGAGGTCTGCGAAGGGTAAGTTGATCGCTCAATTCCATTCAATGGCTGAACTTGTAGTGATATTCAATGCCCTTCAGACACAGCTTTCTCGCATTCAACGAGTTCCCGGAGCATCTACTACAACAAAGTATTACATGGACGGCCCCGATCTTGAGTTGGAAGCCGCTTTCAACCAACCTCCTTCGGGCATGGGTTGTCGTCATCAAGAAGCTGGCGATACATCTCGTTGCCGACCAGGGCCACAACGCGAAAGGTAGTTATCAGGACAAGACCTTACGTATTGATTTCGGGAAACGCGGCCAGAAGTTCCACGTTGACACAGGTAGGAAACGTTGCGTTCGTCCCCACTGGCATGCTATGGTCTCCCACTCACGCACCTTGTCGATGGCCAGGAGCTTCCGCCACGACATTTCCTTCCCGAGCCATGTCGGTGCTTCGGGATGGATTCGATTACGGAAGACCATACGTAGTTCCCGAGTGGGTTGATCTGCAGTCGAACGTCGTCTTTAGAGCACCGGCAAGCCGTTTCATATGCGACAAGCATCGTCAAGGACTCATATGGGAGACTGCGAGGAGCCAGAACTTAAGGCTCTCAGGCTGCGGGCCATGGTCCGGCGGGCCTGATGCTGTGCGGCCTTGATTTTATGTGAGCTGTCTCCAACTATGTATAGCCACGAAGAACAGACTCGGAGGAACAGAATAGGCATACGTGACGGTGGAGCTGTCAGATTGGACTCGCCACTCCATGTATCCTGTAGATAAACTTAAACCTGTCGTACTCAGCGCGAGGTCGCTATGGCCATCGCGAACGGGTGGGAAGTACATGTATGGGCTGAGGATGTCCTTGCGCAGGAGATCGATAAACTACGTTATGCACCAATTGAAGTATCACACTCGCACACCCCGCACACCCAACATCCAGCGGTTGACCTTCCAGACCGAACCGAGCAAACCGACGTCAAATTCGATACAACTCCAAAGCGTACAAGACAAACAAACAAAGTAAGCTATACAGGTATACAGTACGGTATATCAGCGTCGCCCGCCCCGCCGCCCCCCGTTAAGGAACACGAGCTCTTGGCGAGGCGACGCAAATCTGAGCAGGGGATATCTATGCATGCACCGCACCGAGTCGCTGGAAGACGACGGGACGGCAGGGGGGGGGGGGAGGGGAAGGAGCAAGTCCGACGAACGACGACAGCCAGCAGCGGCCTCAGCCAAGTGCGTGGCTGAGCGTGACGCTCCCAGACACGACCGGCAACGGCGACGGCGCGTGCACACGCACGTACTCCTCGCCCGGCATCGCGAACGCCTCCGGCCCAAGCCCCAGCCCCAGGTGGATCTGGGGCGGGGGCTCGACGAATAGACTCGGGGTGTCCACGCGCACGTACGCCGGGCTCGGGGTGGGAGGGGGCGGGGACGAGAAGCACGGCGCGCACCCGGTGGGCGACTGCAGGCACTGGAGGAACGTCGCGTGCCACGCGCACCCGGTCGGGCTTGGGGAGCCAGGCAGGGACAAGGATGGGGACGAAGACGCAGACGAGGACGAGGAGAGGTCGGGCGTGGAAGGGTATGCGAAGTCCTGTTGCTGTTGCGGGGACGGCGTGCACGGCACAACGTAAGGCTCGGCAGGACCAGGCGACGAAGAGGCGGCGCGGAGCGCGGGGTCGAGCCACGGCATGCACTCCTGCTGCTCGAACTGCGCCTGGGGCTGGATGTCGATCTGCATCGGCTCGAAGCCCATGTCCATCGCGGGGAACGCCATCGGCATCGGCATCGGCATCTCGGGCTGGGGCGCGTAGAAAGCCTGCGACGGCCGCGGGTGGCGCACCCACGACGAACACCCGGAGCCCATCGCCATCGCCATCACGCGGGGGAGCAGCGGAACGGCCGGGGACGACCACTCCGCGCAGCGCGCCCGGTCAACGGGCGTGCCCCGGCCCATGAATGGCACCCCGTCGGGGCCCGTCTGCTCCGGGACGCACTCGAGGCCGTATACCGGCACCGACGCTAGCGGGGGCAGCCTCGGGGGCCCGAACGCCTGACCGCCGGGACTCCAGCCGACGTTGGCGGTTGTGGTTGCGTTCGCGGCGTTGCCGAAGTGGTTCAGACCGTCGTACGTCTGCGCGTGCGCATCGAATAGGAGGTCGTCATCCTCCGACTTGTCCTCGTCCTCGTCCGAATCCCAATCGCTCGAGTACCCGATGTCCATGTCCGTGTCGCCATCCGCGTCGACGCGCGCGGCAGCAGCGCACGATGAGGGCGTGTACAGCGTGAACGGAGCAGTGACCGGAGACGACGGAACGGAGTCGGGGGCTATGCTGGGCGCCTGTGGAAGGAACTTCCGCGCAGCAAATTCCTCCGCCTGGACGACGGCCTCGTATATCTGCCGGTATGTCTCCTTCCTGCAAGCACGCGGGCAAGGTCAGCACGACAGGACCGAGGAGTGAATGAACGGAAGCCGCTGCCGTAACTAGGTACAGCGGGGCGACCGTTCTGGCACAGAAAGTGAATGCTCACAGGAACTCAACGCGTTCTTGGCAGGCGAGCTTCCACAGGCCGGTATCGGCCGTCTCGGGTCTGCGCTCACGCGGAGGGAGCTTGAGGCGATGGAAAGGAAGCAAGATTGGCTCTGCAGGTTCCTCCGTTGCAGGATCTGGGAGCGTGGGCTGCGTACATGGTTCCGTGAACGAAGGCGCGGGAAGAGGAGGCAGGATATCGGAAGCGGGCGTGGCATCAGGCACTGAGAGTGTAGGTGCCTTTGGACGGGGTGTGGGGGGACGCTCAGGGCGAGACCGCTCTTCTGGCGATGAATTAGACGGAATGAATGAGGTGGACGAACGGGTGGCCGCAGGGGTGCCGATGGTTAGGAGACGCCCGTCCTAAATGAAAGACGTTCGCTCAGGACAAAGAAGGATAGAACACGCAGGATCACTCACGGTCGTTGGACGACACGCCCCACGTTCCCGAGGACCCGAGCGTTCGAGACGGGGCTCTCCGGGCTTCCCTATCGCGGGGGATCCTTGCGGCTGCGGTGCGTCACCAGAAGGTGCACGGGGACCATCTCGAAGACGGCCGACATCAGCACGGGTGGCGGGGGTTTCATTGTCGGACAGAGAGGTCAGAAGCCGTTGCCGCTTCGCGTAGCGCAGCTGCCTTGGGGTCTGGAATTCCTCGCCCTCATCTGCTGTCTTCTCTCCCGTGGCGGGGACGGACAGCACACCATCAGCAGGCACGAGTTCGTAGGCCACACGATCGGGGCGATCGGCAGCATTCTGAGACCGCTTTCTTTTGGAGCCTGCTAGAACGGGTATAGAGGACGACGGATGGGGGATGACAACGGGGATCTGGTGCTTCCTCGCTGGAGGTCGTCTGTTTCTAGAAGAGGAATGGGCTGTGCTACTACTACCAGTGCAAGCCCGACCACGACGCTTACTGGCCGAGGCGGGTGCAAGACTGGAAGGGGGATGGATGCCGGATTTGGCGTGTGTCGCTAGGGAGGCGACGATGGCGGATGGGTTGGGGTGGATGGAGAGATCGGCGGTGCGGGTGCTGCGGGGGAGGGTGTGGCGACTTACGGCAGTCTGGGTGTGTGCGAGAAGGCAGGACGAACGGCTAAGGTTCGTCTGACGGCGCACGCGGATGCGTGGCGAGCGTCTGGGGCCGTCGACTGGCGGTGGGTGGACGACGAGCGCCATGATGTTGTGTGGCTCGAGGCGGGGCTGTATTGGGTGTGGCGGGGCGAATGCTGGGGCAGGGGCGGCCCTGGGAGGGGGCGTTGCCGGGGTGGGGTGGCACTGGAGAAGGCATGGCAAATGGAAAGAGCGGTGAGTACAGCGACAAAGGCGAGCAGGGGACGAAAGAAGGTTACGTTGGATATATTGGGTTGGTGGTGGAGTGGCACGGAAGGGCCGAGAGGATGGAGACGGAAGCGGATGAATTAGAGTGTCAATTCGAGATCGGATATCGATGATGCTCGTTCCGACAATGGCGAGGGGCCGCGAAGGCTGCAGTCAGGAGTGCAAGAAATTCCCTGTCAATCATCCGCCGCACTCACGCCACGTAACCCCTCACGTAAGCACTTGCCGCCCATGCCGACGCCTCCCCTAAACACGCACGTGATGCCGTTCCCTGCGCACGGACCACCCAGCAGCGCCTCCTGCGCCCAGCAGACACGAATCAAGCCTCCGGTTAGCCATGCTGGGGGAAGGGGCCCAGCAGCTCGCGTCCGAAGAGGCCATCGCACTTGCCTTTATGCGACATGCGGATCCCAGCGATCGGCCTGCGATCTGTCCCAGCGTCCGCCGGCCGGGCACCTGTCCACCGTCCCATGGGTCGCCACTCCTGAGATTAGCAAGCGCCGTGGTAGAAACGCTGCGCTCCTAAACCCGGACCGCTCCTGTCCCCATCAAGATCCCTCGGTCTCGGTAGGTTCAATTTTCCTGCCCCAAGTAGCTGCCTGTCAACGCACATACGCCGGCCGATCACCCACCGCCAGATGTCTTCAGATCCATCTCGAAAAAGAAGGTCTCGCCAAGGTCTCGCTGCGCATGTAACCTGAGCACCTCCCCCAGGAACAATAATGATACAAGCCAAGGAAAGGCCGTCAGATAGGGGCGAAGCGCAGAAACACGGCGCCGACACACAACGCGCTCCACTTCGTTATGGATCCACTGCTGCCATTGACGTGCGTCTCATCTCTGATGGCAGTGCGGTCCACAGAAACTAGGCCTTATGCAGTGGTCAGATAAGTGTGGCAGGATACAACGCCAGCGCAGGTAACGGAGCTAACTATGGTTCCTGGATTCACGTGCAGTCGGCACCAGAGCGGACATTGACATTTGCCTAGCCTTTCTTTCTTCTCGGCAGCAGGCCGGCCCCCGCAGGTCGCTCAACAGGTCGGTCGGCGGCCAATCTTACTTACGTGTATGAATCACCGGCTGACATCTCTGCAGTGTGGTGCTTATTTTTCGCTGCAAAAGAACCCCCAAAATTGACAGAAGAGTGGTGTGAGCTGCCGTCCGTGCGTTCCTACTTAGGTGCCACAGCACAATGCGCAATCTTCCCGACGTTGCGGAGCGCATCATGGTCGTCTTCGATCACTGCGCCTCTCCATGATCCATCACGATGGCCAAGGCACGCCTTGACTCTTGACGATCACCCTACCTTCTTGAAGTTTCTTCTGACGATGATCACTGTGTACGGTGGCTTTACTTAGACTCCCCGCGACGAATCTCAAAGCTCCCACATATCAGCCAGAAGTTAGAACCAAGTACTGACGAAAAAATGGACTGTCGTCCTACCGAGACTGTGCCGCCAATACATATTTCATATGCCTTGCGCCAATCTCACGACATGCGCGCCGCCGCAGCTGGGGCCGACCCAAACATTTAGTTTGCTAACCGTCTCTGCTGAGGTGCGTGCGACTCTAGATTTCGGTTCTCGCACGACTACAGAGCGTCCTGCTGACTCTTCCCATGATCTTTTTGTGGTACAGTCAAGACGAGTATGACTTCCGCCCGAGCTCGGACATCGATCGACGTCAGGCGGTACCACAGACCTCGCTAGCATGCGCACGGCCGCTTCCTTCAGCCCAGGCTGGAGTTCCGGCTCTCCACGGAGAGATGCTCGTCCCGTCCGGCCACCTTAACGACCACTACTTAGCACTGTGGGCTCGGAAGGCGCCGCTCCCGCCCGTGACAGACGGTGCGCGTACCGGTTTGCGACGCGCTGACACGACACGCAGAGTCGGCATGGATGCCGGGACGCGCGATACGTTCCAGCCAGCGTAGATCGATCGTATGCGCGGCGCCCGGTAGCTTGGATGTTCGATGAGACCTGAACAAGACACATGAGAATTATCTGCCTCGGGACCGGGCACTGGGAGAGATTCGAGGCAATCGCCGGGGGTATTTAGACATTAGACAGACTACCGAGTCTCAATACGTGCCACCGTAGTATATTAACCTGTCCGTAAGGATACGTTAGAATATAATACACCTCGCAGAATGTGGACTACAGTCTCCTAGCAAAGCAAAGTCCTAACCCTCGGCGACCTACAGTAAATGTTTCAGAATTCAGCAATAGAATGCCGGTTGGGGGTGCAGCATCAAACCTGCAGAACCAACCGCCTAACCAAATCCTCGAGGTTGGGGCCGGGATTCTAGGACTCGCAGTCATGCCTAGCGCCAGAGGTAGTGCAGCCCCACACTACGGGCGATCCACACTTGCGTTAAGGCATATCCCCTGGCGCGGTGCCGAGAATGCGTCCTCAAACCATGCCATATCCCAGACTCCTGAGCGAAATGTTCATGCAGGAGGATGCACGATAAACTTCGAAGTTCCAACCCGCGGCTCCGATTGCATTCGCTGGCGCTTATTAGCTTCGCCAAATAGCACCAAATAGAGGATCCGCAGCGCCTCCGAGTTGTGTGTGCGGCGCGCGGGACTTGGAAGTGGTTGTCTCGCCACTCCAGGCTCCATCGAACTCCTTATTTATCTTAGCCGAAGTGAGTCTTAGGGTAAAGTATGTATGTGGGCATCAGGCTCATACTCCTTCGTTACAGGTTGACTTCCGACCTCCGCCACGATGCCAGCACTGGCCATTCAACGCCTTTCAAAGCCAACCGAGACACCTGAGGTCGCGGTGTTGTCGAAGCCACTCATTCATGCGTAGGGAGCGATTTCAATTCTGCTGCACCTGATGTCTCGTCGTTTCTGTCACAGATCGTCGGACACTCTGACTCGGCTGGATGATGACAGCCTTCTGGAGCTATTTGAGCACATCAAGACATATGGGACCTTGCACTCCCTGTCTCTAACTTGCAAGTGGGTTCGGGAAGTGTGCAAGCCTATATTGTTCCGCCAGTGTCTTTGGCGGGCAGGAGGCATGTTCAATGCTCGATACTTCATCCCAGAAATGCTTTGGCCCTATGTACAGTGCGTTTCAGGCACTCCTTCCTCTGACTCTCCACATTATTGACATTTATCTCCAAAACTAGGTTTCTCTCCCTGCACTGCAGCTTTCCCTTCCTAAAATACTAATTGGACTGCTGGCTTGACTGCCCGGATGGGTACGAAGTCATTTACAGCCATCTCACTACCATCTTATGCTGCCTGCTGAACCTCCACACTGTCATTATCTGCAATCCTGCTAGGGTAGTTCAATGGGAGGCTATCAACGCAGTCGTACAGATCCCTCAGCTACGCAACCTCCGCATCTACGGATCTCTAGACTATCGTCGTAACCTCCCTCGCGAGACTGAGCAGTCCCTGCGTCTTGCCGTCAGCTCCCTTGCTACTATCGACTACCCATCCTCCGGTTATCGTAAAATTACCACCACCGAGATCAAACTCTTCTCTGTTCTTCTGCAACAGGTTGCCTTCCAGCGATCACTTGAGGCACTCTCGGTTCCGAGCGAGTGCGCACCTCTAGACTATCTGAGCACGGCCCAGTTCCCCCGTCTCCGGGAGCTGTCCTTGATCGGGCCACGTCAGTGCTTGGATGGGCGGCAAGACGTCCCTTGCATCACCATCCTCGCCAACATGCCCCGTCTCTGGAAGTTGGCGCTGACATTTTCGCAGCCGATCGGCTTGCCACGGCAGCAGATATGGCCTGCGGACATGGCAGCCGAGTTTCCCTGTTCTGATCTTGAGGAACTGTCAGTTTCTTACCCTCATCCTGACGACGAGTTTTACGCGCATCTCCCGTCTACTCTTCGACGCCTCACTCTGCGCTGCTGGCCACGCCACTTTCTCCATCTCCTCGAACACGACCGCAGTTTCATGACGGAGAAGTATGGGTGGTACTCACCTATCCTCAACTCGTCGGAGATGCTGCACATACTGCGCCGCTGCCCCTCCTGCGGCATCCGTCATCTCGAGATCGAGTTCGAGGAAGACGAGTCCGAGCGCGAGCTCTTTTTCTACATCCCCCAAGCTTTCCCTCAGCTCCAGTACGTCGTCATCCACCAGTATCGCTGCCCTGTGGGTGGCGTCGACGTGACGCCTGTGGTAAGTGACTCGCCCCCCTCGGCAGAGGGTTCGTTGCATACTGACGGCTCCTCGTAGGCTACTCTGGCAAAAGCCTTGGCGCCCTTGGCGTGACCTGCGGATCCTTCTCTGCAATCTGGACTTCGTGGAAGCCCCAGACCCTTTCAGTGACGATTTTGCCCCTTTCATCAACAACACATCGCAGGATGCGGCAGACGTCCTCGCACACTGTTGAGATCATCGGGTTCCTTCTGTGCAAGGACATCCTCACTCGTTACCTGTACTTCCGACCCGTTCGCGATGGCCGCAGCGGCGGTCGTGCTCAGCGCGATAGGTTTGCCTACAAGACACGCGGGATGCCGTACGTGGTATTGATCGTCTATGCATGCGAAATCATTTCTCACAATCTAGTCACCCAGAATGGGTGACATGACCGGTCTTTGTCGTCCAGGCAGTCCACTCGGACGTTGAGAGCAGCTGGTAAGTCTCCACAGGTACAAACACTTCATCCCTGCACTGACGATCCCCAGCTACGACCATTTTTGCACTGTAAGTAGATGAGGAGCAAAGCAGCGACATGCATGGAAGACATGGATTGGCATCTATCCCGAGGCAGAGCGGCTGGTCGGACCGTCTCCGGCTCGAACGTATCATGTCTGGTTGCCAGCCGCGAGAGGACCGTGCCGGCCTGCCAAATCCCACCTCACGCATCTCAGCCCAAGAGCCCTCTTTCCGTCTCGATCTCCTCTCCTATGATCAGAGCGGCCTTCTCGCCCACAAGGGCAGCAGTAGCGCAGCCGTTCTAGCGTGGAGGTCACAAGGATCAGCATGCGTGTGGAACAGACATGTATAGGACGTACCGCAGCTAAGACCGACGGACAGATGGACAAGTCGGCGACCTTGAGGTTCTGCACGCCATACACGTTGAGGCGGGAGTGGACGACCCCGCCTTTATCTCGCGGCTTCATAGCGCACGTCCCGAGCTGGTGCCAAACGAGTCAGCAGCCCGCCCTCCAGCCCCGAAGCTACTTGCTCACCGAATTCCACGCGGTAACAACTGATCAGAGGACAGGGTGTCAGGCGGAGTTTGGTTTGATTATCGAGATCACAGCTTACTCTTCGCTTTCAGGAGGTCATCGATCGCCTTGTCGTCCTCCTTCGTGTATACGATGTCCGGAGCGTCGATGGGGATGGGAGTATTTTGCTCCAGCGGCACCGCTGCAGCGCTCCCAGGCAGGAAGTCGGGATGGTCTAGAGCGTATTCGCCTCTGTACGAGGACATGCGCCGGGCGTGTTCTCGACATAGCTTCTACGCATGGCGCATGATGGTCAAGTCTTCCTTCCTGCAAAGTGCGGGTTCATGGGTGATTTGTCAATCACAGAGTCTCGCCGAAACGGGAGGGTCACGCTAGACAGAATGTACGCACCGCTTGAATACACCCATGTCAAAATCCGCTGGGGAGTCGACGTCGTGCGCCAACGTGATGTGCACCGAGCCTGTTCCCGGCGGATTGGAGCAGGATGTGCCTGTAATGAACACCTTGTGGTGGGCCGGCGGTGGCGACGCACCGCTGTAGCTGGGGAGGGGTCTCAGGGGCAGAGGATATCGCACAGATTACACAAACTTACCCGGAGAGCTGGCCGACCAGCAGGACTGGCTTGTCCGGTGCGTCTGTGTAGAAGGATGCCCACCGCTCCGCGAAGTCGGGCCCAATCGTCAGCACTTTCTCTTCGGATGGTCGGTACCGCAGCACGCTGTCCAGCCCACTAAGTCAGAATCTTAAGTTCGACAAACCACCCAAGGACTCTGGGCGAATGACTCACTTTGCTCCCATAAGGCCCTGACCGTCCTCATCCCACTTCGCGGACCACTCTATAGATACATGTTTTTAAGTGTATGAGGCTTAGTAAAACGGGAGGAGCTTCCTCTTATGTTCACTAGGATCGTCTTGCGCGAGGGGGTGAAGGGAATCTGCATCCTCTTTTCCGAGGAACGGCATAAGGATCAGGGGGTGGTCTGCCAACTTGTGGTGGCCAGAGCTTTTCGAAAGACGAAGGTTCTGAAACGCACCGGTGTAGTTTTCCCCACCGCCAGGGAGGTCCACGAGCTGGGCGATGCCGTTGCGCTCCAAGACATCCTTCGAGCCTATTCCCGTGTGCTCCAGAATCGCCGGAGAGCTGAACGTACTGGCCGACAGGACGACGAGCTTCGTCGCCCGTATGACACGGGGAGTGGAGGCTGCATCTGGGAACATCTTCGGGTTCAGGATGTATTCCACCCCCGTCGCCCTGCCATCCCTGCACATGCGAAGCCCATGAAAAAACTGGCCGATAGTGGAGCAACGCAGGGACGTACTCTATGATGACCTGGCGAACCGCACAGCCGGGGGGCAGGTGCACGTTCGGCGGTCTATCCAGCGCAGGATGGATGTAGCCATGTGCGACATCAGATCGGCGACCAGTGTCCCTGTCGATCCACTTCAGCCAGTGCTGTGGAATATGACGTCAGGACGTGCATCCAGCACCACGAAGCCGAGCAAGGAGGAAAATGACCAGCTTATCTGGACACGATTCAAGTCCATAAGACCCGTGCTGCTTGCGTCTGAGTCCTCCAGGACGGGGCGGGTCTTGTCGTACTGCGCAACAGTCGCGATGTAATCTTCCCCGATGTCGGTGTACGTTCCGAGACACCTTGAGGGGACCGTCGTATCCATGGAATAGCTTGTCTGGCGCGACCTGATATGTCTCTATCTGAGCGTCGGTGAGTGGGAAGCGCTATCAAGACGAGCCCGAATTCGTCTTCGCACCTTCTTGATCAGTGGTAAGAGCTCGTTGAGGCTCCAGCCGGGATTGCCATGCACATTCGCCCAGTCGTCGTAGTCCGACGCGGTAGGTTGCGTGTACACCATCCCTTGGAATCCAATAAGCATGTGTAAGAGCCCGATATTCGAGACTATTGCTTACAGCCGACACTCAGGCTGGAGCCCCCTCCCACACAGTTCCCGCATTGGATCGTGAGCTGGCGACCATTGAGGTCCTGGCTCAGCTTCCCAACGACATGCTTGACCGTGTCGGAATCTGGCACGATGTGCGTCAGGTAGCGCGCTGGCTGTATGTGGGCAAGACCGTCCTTGGTGGGTGGTCCCGCCTCGAGCATGAGGATGCGCAGGGATGGATCCGCTGCTAACCTCGCGAGGATGACGCCGCCCGCTGCGCCCCCTGTACGAGAATACGGAGGTGTAAGTTTGGGAATAACAGAGCTGATATTGCTGACGTTCAAACATACCGCCAACGATAATGATGTCGTACTCGTCGAAGAGCTGTGAAGGTCGCTCCAGCATCCGTTGGCGCTTATTGGGTCATCCAAATAACCGACCGCAGGCGCTTGATTCGTCTGCGGCCGAAGCAGCGGAACTTGTCAGTGGGTCCTGAAGCTCCTTGGTCCAACTCCTTCTTAATCTTCGCCCAGGCGAATCTTGTGTTCCCGTTCTCCAGCAAAGAAACTCACAAATTTTTGGCCTTCAGGTTCAGTCCTTACCCCGTGTGCCGTTACAGGCTGTCTTTCCTCCGCCACTATGCCGGCGCTGGCTATTCAACGCCTCTCGAATCCGACCGACGTACGCAGAGTTGCGGTGACGCAGAAGTCACCCAAATATGTGTAAGAAATCATTCTAAGTCTGCTGTATCCTATGTCTCATCATTTATGCTACAGCTTGTCCGACAAGCTTTCTCGGCTGGACGATGACAGCTTACTTGAGCTGTTCGAGAACGTCCACACGTACGGGGGCCTACACTCCCTGTCGCTAACTTGCAAGTGGGTTAGGGAAGTATGCGAGCCCATACTGTTCCGTCGATGTTGTTGGAGCACGGGACATGCGTTCAGTGCTCGGTACTCTATCCCAGAAACCATTTGGCCCTATGTACGGTACGTTTCGAGCATTTCATCCTTGGGCCATAAGCACCATTGAGACATCTCCCCCAAAATAGGTTCCTGTTTCTGCAATGCAACTTTCCCTGCATAAAGTACGAATTGGACTACTGCTTTAGCCCCCCGCCGGTCGAGTACGACGTTGTTTACGCGCCTCTCACCGCCTTCTTATGCCGCCTGCCGAACCTCCATACGATCGCTCTCAGCAATGCCACTGGCGTAGTTCTGTGGGAGGCTATCAACGCTGTTGTACAGGTCCCTTAGCTGCGAAACCTTCGCATCTCTGGGTTTCTTGACAGTTATCGCGTCCTTCCTCCCAAGACCGAGCAGTCCCTGCGTCTTCCAGTCCACTGTCTTGCCACGGTTGACTACCCATCATCCGGATATCAAAAGGTTTCCCCCACTGAAATCAAACTGTTCTCTGCCCTCCTGCAACAGGTCGCCTTCCAGCAGTCGCTTGAGGCGCTCTCGGTTCCGAGCGGGTGCGCACCTCTGCACTACCTGAGCACAACACAGTTCCCTCGTCTCCGCGAACTATCCCTGATCGGGCGACGTCAACATTCCGATGGGCAGCAAGACATCCCTTACATCTCCATCCTCGCCAACATGCCTCGTCTCCAGAAGCTAGCGTTGACGTTTTCGCAGCCGATCGGCTTGCCACGGCAGCAGATATGGCCTCCGGACATGGCAGCCGAGTTCCCCTGTCCGGATCTCGAGGACCTGTCGGTTTCCTACCCCCATCCTGAGGATGACTTCTATGCCCATCTTCCTCCAACTCTTCGACGCCTCACGCTGCGCTGCTGGCCCCGCCACTACCTCCATCTTCTCGAACACGATCGCACTTACTTGACGGCGGAGTACGGGTGGTACTCACCTGTCCTCAGTTCCTCGGAGGTGCTGCATATATTGCGCCATTGTCCCTCGCATAATATCCAACATCTAGAAGTAGAATTCGAGGAAGACCACTCTGGGCGCGATCTCTTCTCCTACATCTCCGAGGCGTTTCCTCAGCTCCAATATGTCGTCATCCACCGGTACCGCCCTGTGGGTGGTGTCGATGTGACTTCTGTAGTAAGTGGGTCGCTTATCTGGGCGAACGGCCGTCACATGTTGACGATTCTTCGCAGGCTACCCTCGCGCAAGCCCTAGCACCGTTGCGGCACCTGCGGATCCTTGTCTGCAATTTAGACTTTGAGGATGCTCCAGACCCTTTCAGTACGAATTACAACGCTGATTTCCCTCCTTTCATCAACAAGACATTGCAGGACGCGGCAGGCGTCCTCGCACGTTCGCTCTCACCCAGTGTTGAGATCATCGGTCTCCTTCTACGCCAGGATATCCTCACTCCATACATGTATTTCCGACCCGTTCGTGACGGCCGCAGCGAAGTTCGCGCTCGGCACGACAAGCATGTTTACAAGACATATGGAATGCCGTACGTGATATTGATTTTCCCTCTACGCGACATTGTTCCTCACGATGTCGCCATGCAGCTTGGGTGATATGAATGGACTTCGTCGTCCTGGAAGTCCGACCTGAGAGCTCTGCCATCACGTATCCCCACTTTTTGATTTGTGTAGTTCCACTATTCCTTGTAGCCACTTTACACGTCCAAGATGATGAAATTAAGATGTTGTACTAGCTATAGCGCGCTCAGCCATGGGTGCAAATCGGAATATGGCTCTCCAAATACAGGTTCAGGGCGATGCATGGCTACAACTGCTGAGTGAAAGAAGTTCTTTGGAGAACATCAGATCCGTATGCTGCATTGATCCATAAGCCGTACAGATGACGTACCAGACCTAAGACGCATCGAGTTAGGTTTCTCGCCGCCTCGTGCCCTGTGGACCATATAAGTCCTTGGCGATGCTCGTCACATATGAAACGGTGAGCTTGCGTCACGAAGACGACATTCTGAGCGGGCTGGGAGCCTGAGGCGAATGTATACTCCACTGTGGATGCCTTCAAATCAACCCACTCTGGGACCGAATATGGATCTCCGTTGTCCATCTCCATTTTGAGGGCGTATACGGCCTCTGAAGGTAATGTCGTCGTGCTACTTCCTAAATATTGATGAACCCGTGACGGCATCAGCGGGTCAATCATTATAGCAAAGCTAAACACACGACTCGTACCCGTATCAACGAAAAATCTTTCACCGTCGTTGCCAAAATCCATGGGCAATTCAAGGTCTTCGAAGCCACGTCGCCCTTTGTACTCCTCATTAGCAACGAGGCGGATCTTCAAGCTCTTGATAGTGACGATCCAAGCCCGATACTTTGGGTCAGTTAAGCTAGAAATCAAGATCGGAGCTGTCCAGGATAATCTCCGCTTGAGTAGATGCCCCGGAAACTTGTTGAACGCCAGAAAGCTGGACCTGAAGTGGACGCTATGAGTCTAGAAGTCGGATTGAATTGAGACTTAACGCACCCGTTGTGGAGGTCTGGAGGATTCAGATACCAGTGCAGGATGATGCCTCCTTCCTTTGAAAGGACTTAGTTTTGAACAGCGTCATGAATTATACAAATGATTTACCCCAACCACGTTGAGAAGAGAAGATTCAAGTGCCGTGGAAAAACTCTGCAACGCAGCGAATGTAGGGTCAACGATCACTAAATCTCAGGTAAGAGGAGGCGAGACGCACAAGATAATCCGTATTTCCATAATCCTGTTCGTGCCGGTATGGAGGCTCGAATACGTTCATATTTCTAGCATGGCACAAGGCGCGAAGGTAAGTACAGTTCGCTAGAAGGGGATGTGTATAAGCTGAAGCACATACACCGCTGGACCGAACCCGATTAAACCATCAATGCGCAGGTCTTCGAAAATTTCCACCGTAGCAGCATCACAGATAGCAAACGAGAAGGAAGCTTTGAGGATATCCTGTTTGTCAGACCCAGAGGTGTCCCAGTTGTATGCGTTACTGATTTCAAAATCAATGGGAGCACGCATGGGCCCAACCACTAACACGGAAATGTTCGTTAGGTTCGAAAATACACTATTGCTAGACCATATGTATTACTTGCCTATCTGGCTCTTTCCTGAACCATAAGTGATGCGTGGATAATGGAAGTGGGAGACGGTGTCAAATGAATTTCCCGAAGGAGTCCCAGCATCGATCTTCTTAGCGAGAGAGGACGACATGTAACTGTTTGGAAGTGCAGGCGGGGTATTGGGGCGTTTAGTATCTGCAATCAACGTAATCGTACACGGTTTGTCAGCTCCAGGGCTCGTGTCGTCCGTGATGCCCTTGAGTAGACAGACTTCTTCATGGAAGAGCCAGCTAAAACAAACATTCCATCTTTCTCAGTACTAAGCCCGCAGCCCCTTGTGCGAGTCACTCACGTATGGTTTGCACCTATCGTTCATCGGGTATTTATTAGATTGGCTTACTACTACTTGCGGATGGATCGAGCATGACTCACCAGTGTCTGCCTGGAGATTGAAAGCCATCCCGTGGCCCTCGAAGTAGATCGTCTTTGATCGTTATGAGGTAAGTAGGTAGAGCCAACAATATCAGACCTACTATTTGTAAGCGATACAATCCCCCTTCTAGACCGAAGACGGGTCAATCAGCGGCCGCCTATGTCACTGAAGCCTAGAACCAGAGGAATACGAAACTTACTGGCCCTATCTTTGGCGACATTATATTCCATCTCCTCGATTGGCTTGTTGGTGTACGTTAGGCCTGCATAGCTCCCTGAAATCCGCGGTGGGTCATCTTCTACTCTGAAGGTCGGCTCCGAGAACTTTGCGGTCGGCTCCGAGAACTTTGCAGTTGTGCCGGCGACCTTAAACGGATTGTTGGAGGAGTCGCCAGTTCCAAGGGTGCTCTGGGTGGCCATGGAGTAAGCTCTTGGGTGCCACATACGTTCCGTGGCGGCGCACTCACGTCAGACACAAAAGACAATAATGAATCTACCGCCGTCGTCGACTCCGGCACCCCACTTTCAGGATCCTTGCCGCGTTTCACAACAATGTGCATCCCAGCCCCTTCTTTCGCGGCGACTAGGTAGATGCCCGGGGGAGAATCTTCACGGAGATGCAAGTCGTGGCGAATCACATCAGCCACCCGCTAAGATACATTCGTGAGCTCGCAGTTTACAACCATAGTTAAGAAAGACATACTCGTTCGACGGCTGTCATCTTCCTCGGTGGGAACAGGAACACATATTGACCTGTCGGACCCGATTGACTGGCATGTGGACGAGTGACGTCCATTCTGGGGGGGATCGAAGTAGATAGAGGGATGATTGACAAAGGGCCACGGAGGGTAGTTCTTAAAAGGACGAGGAATCGGGGAAGATGTCTGAGCAGGGGATAGGAAAACGCGCACACTTCTCGAGGAACGAGTGATCTTATAGGGAGAGTCACTAGTGGGGATCGTCCAGAATGCAGGAGAGCACGGGCTATCCCGGTGAACAAAAAGCTAGCGGAATATGAGATTCCGCCTGGCGGAGAGCTGACCCACAACCTCAATCAGATGGGGTACCGCATTCGCGCAAGTCTGAACTCACCAAGATCACTACAACCCCTTTCCTCTGTACCCAAATATCCCAAATAGCCTATGCAACCTCGAGTCATTCCCCGTCACTCTATCCATATATGGTCCTTATGAGAACATTGGAAGCAGTCTGATGCGCCGGGACCACTCATCGACTCACCACTTCTTGGATTCGTCTTCCCGAAAGCTCCAACTATCCGTTGAAAGCAAGGGACTTGATGAAAAGGGCGACCCAATTGTCCTCGAGGACCGTCAGCAAGCTTCCGCTGAGGTGAAATTGAGCGATTTGTGCAGTCCGCAGCTAATCATGAGAGCACTAACGTCGCGCCACCACCGATAAACGGGGGTGTGCAGCAGTGTTGCCTGGGGGAATGAAAATGTCGTGCAATGCCCGAAGCATGTATTAGGGTCAAAGGTGTTGGCGGCCCTTCACGATGTTCACTTAGACGGCACAAGGGTTTGGGGTCTAGATATGGCCGATAGTTCCGGTTAGCGCTTATCGGATTTCTGATTACGGGAGAGGGCTTTCACTGCCCTTTTGTTCAACGAAGTCCGAACTGCGGGGTCAAGAGGGACGAGATTCAAGAGATTTGGGGCTTACTAGGCTGTTCTGCGTCGACGTCATTCGAAGGTAATAGTTGACGGCTTCGGGCGGTCTCTCGAGAAGGTCGACTACTTCAAGTTATCCGCGTCTATCGCATCGAGTGCGTTTCCAATGTCGATGGGTACAAACACTTCGCCCCTGCAGTGACGGGCCCCAACTGCGGCCATGTTCGCAGTGTAAGGACGTGCGGAGCAAAGCAATGACACAGATGGAAGACATGGACCGGCATCGGCCCCGAGGCAGATCAAACGCGCTCTGTACGAGGACATGCGCCGGGCGTATTCCCGACTGAGCTTCCATGCATGGCGCATGATGGCTAGATCTTCCTTCCTGTACAGCACATGTCCATGTATGAGTCGTCAATCGCGAGCGCTCGCTGAAATAGCAGGGTCTAGACAAAATGTACGCACCGCTTGAATACACCCGTGTCGAAATACGCAGGGGAGTCGACGTCGAGCGCGGATGTGATGTGCACCGAGCCTGTTCCCGTCGGATAAGAGCAGTGTGCTCCTGTGATGAACACCTTGCGGTGGGCCGGCGGTGGCAACGCGCCGCTGTACCTGCGGCGGAGGTTTGAGAGACAGAAGTCCATGAGCCGCTCGAGCTTACCCTGATAGCTGACCGACCAACAGGACTGGCTTGTCCGGTGCGTCGGCAAAGAACGAAGCCCACCGCTCGGCGAATTCGGGACCGATCATCCGAGCCTCTTCCTCAGATGGTCTATACCGCAGCACGCCGTCTAGTCCGCTAGGCAAGGAGCCGTAAGTTCCATAAACTGCTTCTGGAGAATGAGTAGATGACCGACTTTGCTCCCATGAGACCTGAACAGTCTTCATGCCACTTCGCCGACCACTCTATTGATGCAATGGTGCGTGGGGTGTAGGTGCCCCGTCCGAGCCCTCGAGGCCCTCTTATAGCCGAGCGGGGGCGGTCCGAGCTGGAGATCATGAGATAGAGATCAAATGCTGTGGACATGCCGAACGTCATTCAAGCAAACTGTACGCTAAATGCAGTCACAAGGAACCTGTTTCTGAGGGGAAGGTGGTCATGAGCAGGCATTCGATGGCAATCAATTCACAGCGGTGAACATCGTGTACGAAACCCAACGGTTTTAAAAAGCTCATGAGCCCTCACGTGTCACTATGGTGGTATAGAAATGTACCTCTTCAACCCTGGGAGGGGTCTCATGAGAGAGAAAGTCGTTGCGGCGGGAACAAGCTGGAACTTGAAGAGGTGTGTGGCGGCAAAACATGGGGGAAATCCATGCCCTGCAAGGTCGGAGAATATTCGGCAAATCTGAGTGCCGCTACTTGGCAGCTACATGGGCTTCGTCAACTGTGCATGGTCGATATGTATCAGGTGTAATAACTTGGCGACTATAATTTGGCGACTCACCACAACTCACCGGGTTAAGATATTTCAGAGCCTTGGTTAACGTCGTGCGATGAGCACGAAGCTCGAGACATCATCTCAGCGATCCTTTGACCGAGAAGCACGGCGCACGACTTTCCTAGGACCTACGCCAACTAGTACAACGGAACCCGAAACTAACAGCATCAGTCTGGAGAGATAACTGAAGGACTGGGGGCATTGAGAAACACACAAGCCAGAAACCCGACGGCAGGACTACATTCACCTATTGATGGCAAAACTCAGCACTCACGTGGAATGACGTAGAGTGAGAAGGTTGAGGTCAAGAGACTATATCGCTGTTTGAATGGAGACGGTGAGCTCCCTCTTCTCGGAGACCTGCCGCGTAGAACACACCTCAGCAGATAGCAGATCCGCAACGTTGCCGTGATCCCTGGAGCTATACCACACAGCTGACTACCCGTGTCTCCGCATGGTCAACTACAATAGCAGAAAACGCCGTCTAGGTAAGTAAACCACTCCAATTGTCTGTGTTACCTGAAAGACGAACCTCGATGAACCCAATCAGAACAAAAGCGTGTCGGCCGCCTTTCTAATCTCTACCATGGGGTTAGATGAGATTATACAAATTACCTACGCGGTCTCCACATGTCACCCAGGTAACCTCGACGTTCAACGTTCAAGAACGCCGCCCGGAATGATCCATATGGATATCTGACGGACCGCCTGACCTGGTAAGCCGTCACCGTTCGAAGCTCTTCCCGTCGCTGGGCCTTGTATCCTCCTTATGGCAAGCACGAAGGGATCAGTTTATCGAATAACAGTATCCAGATGATAGAATTACGCACCTCTAGCGGTTCCGGTACCCCCGAGCATCGTCCATGAAGGCTGTACTTATGGAAGGACCAATTTTGGGATCTCTTCGCACCGCCCGTACGGCTCACCCAAAGAGCGGACTCCGAGAATGCGGGAAATGAATGGATACTGTAGCCTAGAACGTGGCGGGAAGGCACATAGTTAATGTTAAGATACACTCACCTCCTTCCTTCGATGGTTCAGGGACTCCGAGTCGGGATAAGGGTGCCTCCGTGCTGAGGCTGTTGTCTCCGCTATCACATGCCCCGGCGCCACATAGTGCATGGTTTACGACCACACGGTTCGCGCAGATTGTCTACGATAGGAGAAGATATCGCTGGTAAGGCGGAGGACCTTGAGGCTGCTTTTGTTCAGGTGGTCATCTGCAAGCTGGCAAGGGAAGGCGCTCGTCTGGCAGGTCCGCAAAGCCGGTTGGCGCTGTCCACTGGGCGCCTCCATCCTTCGCGAATCCGAAGGACTCAGGTCAACCGTTTGGACCAGCCGCAGTCCAAGCAAATTGTAAGAACGTCAATCTGGTCAAACAGGTCAGAGTCGAGCCGCCATCCATGTCCTAGCGAGTTCCTAGTTTCCTAGCCACATGCGAGTTCAGGCTGGTAGCCGCTGATTTGGATGAATGTGGCGTTCGTCGGACGGAAGTACTATGCATGATGCAGAGAATTCCGACCATGGCCAGGGGAAGGAGTTGCGCAATGTTACATCTCCACAGATTCAAAAGCCCTTGGAGGTGTTTGATGAAGACGTCATGGTTGGTGCGGGCTCGGGTTCAGGGCCTTATGATCTCGATTCAGATTCGGTGGCTCAAGTGCCAGGAACTCGCTACTTCGCGGTATACAGGTCGTTATCTGCGTAGGCGAATGTCGCTCGATACTACCTGCTCACAGCTGTCGGAAGCATCATTACATGCGATAGTGTATGATAGATTGCGTAGTCGTACAGTGGATGGAGGGGGGTTCAGGAACAGGATGTCAGGTATACAACTGTAGAGTCCGTGGGATA
This sequence comes from Ganoderma meredithae, assembly GCA_022814645.1. Lineage (NCBI taxonomy): Eukaryota > Fungi > Basidiomycota > Agaricomycetes > Polyporales > Polyporaceae > Ganoderma > Ganoderma meredithae. Next base: position 81,353 of record JAKLMY010000083.1, on the reverse strand, counting down.
GGATGCCGCGCGAACAGAGGTAGCTGAAAATGGTGAGGGAAATCACAATCCGAAAAAAAGACAGTAGGTACAAGAAGGGACGGAGAACGCGGTCGTCAAGAAAATTACAGTACAGCGGCGTGTGTGCGTGGTGATGGCGCGCAGGGGCGCAGAACGTGAGGTACGGTATCAGAGAATGGGGAGTATCCAAGTATCCAAATGGGAACGAAGCGATGTGTATGAGTGAATGGTGATTGTTAGACGTAGATGGAGGCGTTTGTTGAACACCTCCGCCCGAGGAGATCGCAAAGATGCCAATTCCTGAGATAGAGCGGAGAGGCGAGGAACGGAAAACGAGGGGCGAGGGATGAGGGACGACAGCCGAGCGGCAGCGAGCCTCGCGCCCGCCACGCCCCCGTTCAAACGTTCACATGCCGTAGAGCACCGGTGGCGGCGTCGGCTCGGCGGCGTGCAGCGCAGACGATGACGACGGCGCCCAGCTCTGCGTGCATCACACAAATCACAATAAATCACAGTCACACTCGTCAGCACACACATACACACGACTGCAGCGCGGACGAAGTACTCACCCTCCGCCCGACGCGGTCCAGCGCGTGGGTCTGCCACGGCATCCGCCCGTGGGAGCTCGTGTCCAGCCCGAGCGCGTCGAGGTCCTCCGACTCCTTGCTCTTGATCGTGACGCTCACCCGCCGCGCGTGTCCCACGCGCTGGCTCTTCGGCGGCACGTATGGGAACTCGCTGTCGGCAGCCGCGGACACGGACATCGACGGCGGCCTCCGGGTCTGCGCCGCAGCCGCGGGTTCCTCTATGTCCGTCCCGTCGTGTCTGTAGCCGTAGCCATGGCCGTAGGTGTAGTTCGCGAGAGGGGCAGGCGCGGGGGCGGCGAGGAGCGGGGGCGAGTAGACGGCGGCGTCGAACGCGGGCGGAGGCCCGGCGACGGCTATCGAGGAGAACATAGGCTGCGGAGGACCCAGCCCCATCACCTTGCCTGAGTCCGCGGCGAGGCCGAGTCCGCGGCCGGGCATTTGCCACGCCACATGTAGGTGATTCATGGTGACGGGGCTATATGGCATGGTCGAGGCGTTGGGCGTGTAAGGCACTTGCCACACCTCCCAAGGGTTCGTGAAAACCATCGGCGGCTGGGGTCCGGAGGGTGGGATCGCGATAGGCGGAGGGAGGGAGGGTGCCGTCGGAGGCTGCGGCTGCGAGACGTTGTAGTAAAACATACCATTGTAGTGCATCGCGCCGCGAGGGACGGTGTCAGGGTGCGACGGGGGAGGCTTGAGGGCCGCGGGTTGCTGGGTGGGTGATTCCTCGGGTGAAGTGGAGACATAGGGTTCGGGATGCTTATATGGACAAAGCGGACCCCGACGGCAGTTCGGCCACGCGAGGCACGGCGTGTGTGCTGCGACTGTTGAAGGATACGTAGGTCAGATGTGCGCGAGCTTATCGGATTGCTGCTGACGGCCACTTACACATGTGAATTGCGACGGGATGGAGGTACGGGCAGTCTTGGACGTGGCACAAGCCCTGGATGTACGCCCAACAGTGACTGTGCTTGCTTCCCGCCTTACCCCGCTGGCCCTGTTTCGTGTTACCCGTCGCCGGTAAACCTCTACTGGAGAACCGCGCATCATCCCTCGCAAATGCCCCCAAGGCGAGATCGTGAATACTGTAAAGAAGCATCATTGAGTAGGCAGTTACGGATAGTAGACATCAGTGGCTGTGTGGCACGTACTAGTTGCACTCCTCGCCCACTGGGCACCAGCCACGATTCTTCAGGAAGTGCCTGCAAAGTGTGGTGCGCCAGGACAAAGGCCGATACTTGATGTGAGACTGCGACGGAGTTGTTTCTGCTGCGGTCGATGGGTTGCTCCAGTGGTAGGCGAAGTGGTCAGAACTCCCGTTCGTCGCAGGGGAAAGAGTGGGCCACAGGGAAGGGGAGAAGGTGGTTGAGGATGCTTGATCGTCGCTTTGTTTGCTAAGCTAAAAAGCGAACATAATCTTGTCAGCAGCGGGCTCAAGGTCCAACGGTACTTCAATCCCTCACCGAGGGCTGCAGTGATGAACCCACGGTATTCATCTGGATGGCTTCGGGAGTCGCATGAATGTAGTTACAGCTCTCGCCCTGGGGACAGTGGCCGAGAGCGAAGTTGCGGCATAGTTTCGCTAGAAGGCGTTAATTGGACCTGCGAGACGGACTAGGGCAGAAGGAAAACGTACTTCGGAAGCGTCCACGGGTCGCAGCCATCGCTGAACGTGCGGAAGGGATGAAGAGGGAGGAAGGGGAAGGGAAAGGGCGATTGTCTGTGTCCGGTGCGCGTCTGATGCCTATAAGTATCGTCCTGGACAAAGTGAAAGGGTCGGATATGAATTCTCTCTGCGATGCGCACGTGCAACTCACGCGAAAAGTGAAGCTAAAGCTCCGGCAATGACAAGACAGCCCCATGCGAAGCGTCAACAAATACTGCCATGCCCGCCTATTATGAAGGACCCTCCGGGGCAAAAGCAAGAGAAAAGCCCGGTATTAAGCTGCAGAAGGCGGTGCTTTAGATCGAAGAGACCTGACAAAGCGTCGTCGAGAACCAAAGCCGGGGCGGAGGAGCAATTTTCATGTCGGGCACAGACGAGTGGGACGAACAGCCATACGCACAGGAGAGAGCGGGGGGAGTCATCTACCTTGGGGCGAGCCATGAAAAGCTCTGCAAACTCGACGAACACGCCTCCTACACGAGTACTCGACAGGGCCCAATGCGCTCGCCTCGAGGTCCTGCTCCGCTTAGGTAAGCCCCTCCCAAGGCACAGCCGCCCAGCCTCGTTCCCGCTCCCGCTCCACTGACACTCCGCCGCTTTGCTTGACACCATTCATCCCTTTTTACAACACACTGTGCTCGTGGAATATTTGCTCTAAAGTCTCCGCAGCGCGAACCTTTTTGCGTCTTATTAATTTATCGTACTCTCGGAGCATTGCTCAGCCCGAGCGGCTTTGCGGCACTCCCGTCAAACTTTCACAAAACTTGCAGTCTCCATCTCCGTCTCCGACCGCCCCGCGGGTGACGCAATGACGTCTTTGGCCCGAGAAATCCTTACGTACGACAATCCCAGCCTGAAAACCTCCGGGAAACTTAGAAGGCATGTCGCGCCCGAGCACGGACATCAGTCGGTACTGCGCAGACCTTCTCCTCTTGTGCGATCTATGTACTCACAGCGGGCACGCCCACATGGGTTGTAGGAACGGGCTAGTGAAATAGATATGATTGTGGAGCATGCCCGTCAACCTTTCAGGACCTCGACACTGAATCGAGCCTTTTACGTTTTGCAATTGCGCTGTTGACCCGCTTTGAGAGCCACTTATAAGGAACCCACAATGATGCAGACTCGGAGGCGCCAACATCATCCGGACCGGACAATTACGGTGCCCGATATTGTTCGGTTCGTTCCTGGCTGGTTGTTTTGCTAGCTGTTCAGGGAAAGAATACGGGGCCGTGACTGCGCTCGTGGCGGAGGCCTTGCTTCACGAAAGTTCCCGGCCTTCCAGAACGCTTCGTGCGACCTCTGCTAAGACTATTCGGGGCCATAAAGGGACCTCCAGTGGTATCTGCAGGACTCATCTGGGCGCACAGATGGACAAACAATCTAGTCTCGACCCGTCTCCACCGCGGGCGTCACTGTTCGTGATTGATACGGCGGTGACAGCCGTGGTGAGTAATTCTATCCATCAAAATGCAGAGAACGCCTCGCCTCAGACCGATGCGCAGGACTCATAGCTAACTTCCAATCGAGTAGCGCCACTTTGAGAGCAGGCGCGAGAAAGGTTATTGAATGTACTAATCTCTCTTTGCGTCTTCGATCGTGAATTGCGCGATCGCCAGAAGCGTGGCGTACCTCAGGCGTGGCCCCAGGCGATGCCTCGAAATGCGCTACACCCCTGCGTTTCGCGACCACGACGTGTCATGTCCGGTGGTCTGTCCTTGAAATTCCTTCGGTCAAAGCGTCGCGCAGGCATTCGTCATGATCCCCAAGATATCGAGGTCAGAGGACGTACCTAGACTACATAGCCGTAGTCCGTTTCTTGCTCGGACCAAGGCCGCGGGTTGATCCAAGTGCAGACATAGGGCACGAGCTGGCCAGTACGGTGTTCGAACCGCACATGCGAACCTGCATCGCGAGCCAGAATGCTGGGTGCACGATGCTATACATTTCTATCGAGGCACTAGACAGCCGAAACCGGCTAAGTTCGTCAGTTGCCACGGCCAACGCACAGAAGCAGCGAAATCTTCGTCTTACGTTCCATTTCGCTGCGACCGCCACAGGTCTGCATGTTTTGGGACGCACCATTCCGTCCGTTCCTCATCTAGATGCGGGGCAGCGTCATCATGGGAAAGTCCGCCAGGACACAGTGATTAAGACATACCATGGGAGAGAGGACTGATAGCTCTCGCCCTGCCCTTAGTGACCTCTCTCACACGTCGCCCGCGGAGGTCGTGCCTGCCGTAACGTGGTGGGATATATCTCCGGTGTCCGACCGGGCAGATCGTGACGAGCTGGCGAGGATCACGCAGGATCACGACCGCCACTGCGCGGGGCGGGTCATAAAGATGGAGGAGTAGGCGGGCGCAGATGGGGATAAGATACGAATACGGCACGAATACGGTTGCGGATGTGAGTCCGGCCGGCAGGTACACTAGTAAAACAACATGAAATTGGGGAGAAAGGGCATGGAATGAGGATTTTACAATCTATCCTGCAGTCATGACGTAGGTTCAGGTCCGTATCCGTATCCGTGGAAAGGAAGCGCCACACGGTGCAAGGAAAGGGAGGGGGGGTGCTCACCGGACGACGGACATGTGTGGGGTGCGATATGTTGTACAACGTAGAGCAAATATCTACAAATGAAGGATTAGGATGTGGGCGCGGGATGGATGCGGGCGGGCGCGGCGGTATCAGTAAGTCCTGACGAGGACGAGGATGAGGATGAAAAATGGAGAAAGAAAAACGAGGGTGGCGACAACATAAAAATGTCACAGCAGCGTGGACAGGCGGGACGGCACAACACAGAATAACCTTATGCATAAAGAGCGCAAATGTCCGGTGGCACAGATGCGATGTGTGAGGTGGGCGCGTGAGGAATGGTGGGACAAATGCAGGGTCTCATGAGAGTCCAGGCGATGGGGGAGGGAAAAGTCCATTAGCTGAAACATGTATGGTAAACTGCGTGGGCTACACAAGGTATGTGAGTTCCAAGAAATTGGTGAGAAGGATGAGGATATGACACTTACATGACGCGCCGAGGCTCAGAGCCGCGACATGCCGAGTCATAAAGCGAGGCCGCTCAACTCCGCATTTGGCGGCGCGCCGGCGAGCACGGCGACGCCCTGATCGAGACGCATCGCCGCGTGGGCGGGCGGCGCCAGCGCAGATTGCCTTATTGAGGAGCATACCGAGCGAGAAGTTGCCAGGAAGTCTGCGCCGGATATCTGGTGGCGTTTGCGGGGCGGCAGGGAAGACATATCCTTGAGTGTCATCGAAAGAGGTCGCATCATATAGCTTTTTACGCACAGTCTCGAATCACTCACTTCGAACGCTGTCTGGTCTGGACATCAAACGAGTGTCAGAACATCGTGTGAGCGATCATATTCAGGGCGGGGAAAACGTACTCTGAAGCTCCTCCCAGCTCCGAGGGTGCTTGCGTTCCATCTGCCCCAGAGCGTTCATCTGCATCTCCTGTCCCCGCGCTGGCGAGAAAGTCTGAACATAGAGCGCTCAGATATACGATACGATCTGGTACGTTGGGCATAGACGACGTACCTGATCAACTGAGGCCAATTCGTGGTGACCGCGGGAGACGTCGGGAACAGCCATGGCATCGCCGTGAGACCACTGCATTTCTCTCATAGTCTTCCATGCTGCGACGTTGTCCTGCAAGGCCACATGGTTGTTGGGTCTGTGTGCCGTTCTCAGTTCGTGTGGCGTACGCTGCACGATGAGAAAGAAGACGTACATCGCATTCATAACATCGTCGTGCGATTGCGACGTGCTTGCTCTTGAGTCTGACCGTTCGAGCGTGTTTTGGATATCGTCCACGAGTGGCGGCGACTGTTTGTTGGACCCGCCTGGTGCTGTGACAAGCGACATAAGACGGGAACCCGTGCCAGAGGCAAAACGACATACAGTCCATGTAATCGGTCCGGAAGCTCTCGGCAAGCGACGCCACTGCCCGACGTTAGCGTGTTTCGTGGAGGCAGGGTGTCAGGACGACGTACTTAGTGCGTCTCGACGTTCCTCGAGCATACTCAATTGCTGCCGAGCCTGTGCCTCAGCGTCGAGACATGCGGTGTAGCGCGCGAACGACTCCTGAGTCTCTCGTTGTGCGCGCGAGAACGCGGCTCGCGCGCTCGCCAGATTGCGCCCTGGACGAACGTAAGTGGGTTCAGTGCGGTCAGGGTCGACGAGATGTACTACTCACGGTTCAGGTTTACTTCGTTTAGCAGAGAGTGCGACGTCCCTTGCTCCGCACCATCGCCGGGGTTCATGTCGTCGTCATTAGCTTCCTCTGCAGGGGGGTCAACAACATGTTGAGAGCATTGGAGAGATGGACTCGCGTTTCTCCGAGAACCCTATGCAGCCGGCAAGCGTGATCGAGGGCGACGAACCCACCGAAAGTTTCGAAGAGAACTGCTGCTCGACGCCACTCGGACGATTCTGCCCGAGGGCGCGGCGGAGGCGGGGATTGTGTGGGATGCCAGCGGCCTGTCGCTCGATGAACTTGCGAAGGAAGGTGAGCTCGATGTTGTCAGGCATCAAGTATGGCGGGCCTTGGATCTCCCCCTTCTGCATGAGCACCTCCAGATGCGACATGACCTTGTCCTTGAGTTGCTGGAGCCACTCGTGGAGCTCCATGTGGTCCTGGTCGGCGCGCGCGTCGTAGTCCTGCCGCCGTCGTGCCTTCCGCCAATACGTCTTGGTGAGCTTCAACGCGCGATTGACCTCGGTGTCGAGCGTGCGGTACCAATCGCTAGCCTGGCGATTGAGGCGTACCGCGAGCACGCCGGGCTGGACGCGAAGCTGTAGGAGACAGCGCCCTTCGTTATCCGGAGGACCGAGAACCCCCTTCTGGCCTTGGTTGCCCCTGGTCGCGCCGCGCGAGACATTGCCGAGCTCCGGCCAAGGGAGGTCGTCGGTTAGCATAGCAGGGGAAGCAGCGTCGAAAGCCAGTGTCGTGAACGTAAAGGGACGTAGCGGAGGGGGGGGAGGTTACAGGAAGCGGAATGGCGTGAAGGCGGAGATGAAGATGTTGGCAGACAGAAGAGTGGGCGGTCGGTTTTGTGCTAGTCTTGAATCCTGTGGGAGCCAAGGTGGGAGCGCATCTACGGGTCCTTCGACTTCTCAGTCGGAACGAGTTGATGGTTGGCAACTCGTGCTTGCACTGCCTGCTTAGATTTGAGAGGGTCGATGGAAAATGTGGCTGGTGCGATCAATCATGGGAGGGTTTACGGGAGAAGCTTAGCGACGTTTGTCAAAATGTCGAATATTTCGGGACCCGCGAGTATGAAATGTCGACATGTCTTCCCATCATCAGCGCTTGCCTTTTTGGAGTTCAGGGCGAGACGGGACCCGATTCGCCAACGTCCTCGTTTGGCAGATTGTTGCGAAGCGATATTGTGTCCGTGTCGAATCCATCGCCTCTGAACACAACGCCGAGCCTCCCCCTCCGTCGCCCCGCGGTTGCATTATAGCCTGTGGCACAATTCGATGCAGCATGAAACGAATGCAAAACAACACCCCGGATGTTTCCTTGCGTCCTTCCCCTGTCTGAACTGAGCTCTATGTCCTCTTCGCCTTGCATTGCTTGGGACACGTTCACGGTCGTCGGGTCGACTGCGGCCTCGCCAGGGCTTCGGGCCCCAGACTGCAACAAATGGATGATGTCCCATCAACGCATCATGCCATCAAAGTGACGCTAGTGACACTGCCGTAATGCCAGGGCCGCCAGATCCTTTATGGGCATAAGAATAACGATATTTATATCTACCAGGAGGTTAGCAAACCAACTCAGTGCAGGTGAAGTGACCCTGCTTTGTACTAGCCAAGCTGGAAATGCTCTCTGGATTCTCTAGTTGGGAGTTGGGCTCTACTGTGTTTTCGGCCAGGAGAGTGGAGTCCGAATCACTATGGCAGCATCGTATCAATTTCTTCTTGAAAGGACCGAGGGATCAGCGGCAATCCGCATACGTAGTCTCCGAAAACACCAACCTGTGATCCGCCTTGATTGCTACGACAGCCCGGGAGGCTTCGTCGTCGGTCGTACCACGGGCGCCGAGCGTCGCGTGGCGCGGGATTCCGCCACCGCCCGGACCCAGCCTTTACTACTTTTGGTCAGTCTCCTGCCCCCCCCTCCCCTCAGACGCAAAATAAGTATCACCATCCGCGGATGAACAAGTGTGGGGGGAATACCGCCGTACGGACTTAGACTGACCTTCCATTCGACCATTCTCCTCTTCATCGTGTTCTTAGGGACACTCTGTGGCCTGGAACCGCCTGTGATACTCGAGACAGCCGGCGCTCCGACCGTCACCGGCGGAAACTCGGCCTATAACTACGGCAATGCACTCCCGCATACGGGCCAGGACCACTGCCGCAACAGCAAGGGTTAAGTGGGAGAGGAGTGTATCGCACTGGGCGGCAGGACAGTTTGAATTCGCTTGATGCGACCTATAAAAGACGTACTCTGTCCACCAGGTCGATCAAGCCCGACTGATTTTATAGCATATCGAGCTCCGAAGGCACAGATGCTAAACTTTGATTACGCCAGGAGACAAGAGAGACGAAGTACGGACAGCGTACTGGATTAAAAGGGGCACAAGTAGGAAGAAAACGTAAATTGAGGACCCACGGCAAGCAGACGTCGCTGTATTCATGCCGTATAACAAGCCCGGTCCGATTCAAATGATCATCGGCGATTCCCTCCACTATCTATCCTATTCCCTTGCACTTGCATTCACTCAGATAGAAGGTGTCACTTAGAGGTCTGCAGATCTAGAAACAGAAATGGGTCGTTCATCATGACCACGAACTGTTTCTACATATGGGAAAACCCGCCTGCGATCAAGATAGATAGATCTGGTTTTGGCCTCCCCTCAATGTAAATACAACGGGTCTTCCCAGTTCCCAAAGCCTCTCGGGAGAAGCTGAGGACGGTCCGACTTGGCCCTCAGCGCCCTTAAAAGCCGTGATCGCCAGTATCATGATGACCAATCGGAACAGTGTTCTCGAGACCGCATCTGGACCCTGACGCCCTCCCCGAGCCTTGAGGCTGGATTTGATGAAACCCCGCACGCGATAAGTTTAAACGCCCGTACGTTCAATGTTGTCAAATTCAACCACTTTCGAAGATGTTCTCTATTCAGCTGCGCGTTGAACCAGTCAGCAGCCATACCAACGAATGGAGAATTCTAGTGTTAAAGGAGGACACTGCTCATGAAGGAAGACGAAGATGCACAAGCTCTCTGGTGGAGTACTGACGATCTGCCCGCTCCTGCGAGATTCGGGGGCAGGTTGTCCAAGCGAGGTGACAGCTTTATGTAGAGCAAGCGGTAGTCAGCCACAAAGCTCCTGAGTCATAGATACGGCAGGATCGGGAAGACACAAGGTGCTTACTTATGGGGGTCCAATTGGCAACGGAACATCTGAAGATGTAATCATCTTGTGATCCGCGGCGTAGAAGTGCTCGAATCCATCGTCCATGTTGCAAGCCTGCCGGGATGCCATTGTCGCCTTGAAACTCATGCATTGACATTTAAAACGTTCAACGTCAGCCGGGACAATCCTCCGACTTGGTCGGCCACGAGCGCTAGTCAAGGCCGCAATCCAAAGCTAGCCATCTGACAATCACATTACTATAACTTTAAGCACTGCCCGCGTCCTCACTGTGTCGAGCACGACGATGGGTTTGCCTATGTAAGGACCCGATGGACTACATGTGTTCCGACACGATAGAATAACAGGAACAGTTCGCTGGGAGGTTCGCAGCTCGCTTCTGGGATGTACATAATCGGCAACTAAGAATATCGAGCGCACGAGGTACCGAACTACGTCGGATGTCGCCGCGTCGCTGCGACTGTGGTTTATGCGTGCCACAGGGCCTCGAAGATTCCGGAAAATGGATGAATTTCTCGCATAGAAAGGAAACAGATATGCCGTAGAACGTACAGAAAACCCGCTGCTATGCCGATGACTCGTAGCGCTGAGAGCTGCCCGCCGCGGCATGCCCACAACAAGTCGTCTCAATTTGAAGCGAGTAATACAACATCAGACGGCAGGAGGATCGGATGGACTGTTCGTTGTACTGAAGGGGCTTCAAGGATACCCCTGACGCTCATCTGGACTGCGCCAAGAGCCGGATCTGGGACAGACAAGGGAAAAGTCACATAATGTCGGCAAACATAGAAAAGCCCTCCCCACCACTTGACCAATAAGGTGTCAAGGGATATGGCGAGGGGTTTGATGAGAGAAACCTCCGGTCACAAGGAACAACGATGTAGAGAGTTGGTTTGCAATGGCATCCGGTGGGGAAGAAGTAGTAGCGAGACTTACTGCGTAGGCATGTTCATCAATTGATTGCTCCGAGCAACGATTTCCGATAGAGATCGGTTGTAGGTTCAGTTAATTGGTACTAAATTCGTCGAGGATGCCAATAGCCGTGTTGCCGGGGTCGCGGCAGTAGGCTGCGGAGTAGACATGGGGTTTCAGTGTTCAAGCGCTCAGCGACAGTTTCTGAAACACGGCCTCGTCAGTAACGGCATGGCATAGATGCACACCGCAACGCCCACAGTGATATGTCATGGCTACTCGCCTGAAGACCGAATGCCCTGGGCACAACTCCGACCGACACATAGACCCTCACCACGGCTTGCTGCGAGCGGGACGACGAGGCTCTGGATATCAAGGGCAAACCGCAGTGATATCGCCACTTCGCGGCCACGGCACTGGCTATGTGCCTCATTGGGAAGGTCTTCACGCCGTATAGGAGTCGCGCCGCGTAGCGTTCGATTGCTCCTACGAGGCGGTGAACCCAATCACGGGCCTTCACCTCTCAGAAGCAGGTTACCAACGCGGAGCAAGATGCTGTGAGACGCACCTGACATGATTCAACTCGAGCCATCTTGTGAACCCACCGACAAGCCTACTCGCCAAAAGACCCGTTCGAGACAGGAGGAAGGAGCCAAAGAGCACATGAAGAACTTCTATGGATTTGATTGAATATAGTGTTCGACAAAATACGGCTCCTGACGTTGGCATCGAAGACTGGGGGCCCGTTATCCAGCGACGACAAGGGGTCCGCAAGAGGTGAAAGCAGGTTAGACAGCCATGGATCGATGTTGTAGGGCGGTGGGATGATCTGGACAGAGATGAGGTTTTTAGTAAATGGATAGACTAAAGCTGGCGCGCGGGTGCATCTGCTGGCCGTTGGCGGGATGCCGTACGGCTTCTCAACTTCCGCATAGTCTGAAAGTCGCACGGAGGGACACTGTATCCCCAATAGTCACTTACGAAGTGCTTAACCGGTCACCGTATGAGACCGAAAAATAAATGAGGAAAGCTTGTGCATTAACCTGACCTCCCGGTGTTGAATGAGCATCACGTCGCATCACGGGAAAGCTGGTAATCGAGCATACAAGATCCCACTTCAGTCCGATAGAAAACTTGGGGAGAACGTGCGAGGGGCATATGACCACCATAGCTGATGAACAGAAGATAAGGCCTTGGCGTTCATGGCACGCCCCTGCTCTCCCCTCCCGAATTGCCAGCGAGAGAACTTTGAGTGACAACGGACGCCATGAAGGAGGCACGCGCGCCGCTGCGGATCTGGCGGCTGTTAAACCGCCGTAAAATATCCATCTTTGCACCCGGTGGCAGAAGGCATCTCGCTGCCTACACTGTGAATGTGGATGCAAGTCCGCTTGGGGGCGGAGGATTACCACAGCCTCAGGGTCATAGTTCCGCAAAGGAACAACTGCGCCGTTACTCGCGCACGCTCTTGGCCTTCCGTGCGGCATCCCTTGTCGAGGGCCCAAGGACGCACAGGCAGGCTGTCACCTCGCTGGGAACTGTGCCCCCCCGCCCAACCCCAAGTCGGTCTCGCCGTCGTCTACGGAGAACTATGGCGTCCTTCCATGCTTCCCGCTTCCTCGCCACGCCGTTCAGAAGGCAGCGTGATCGCAGAGCGACACGATGGACAAGTTGTCCGAGAATAGACAATGCTTGTACCAGTCTGGGTCGCGCGAAGCTGCGATGAGGATACACCGCGGCCGGCCGACCGCACCAGCACGTCAGATTCCGATCTGCACCTTCGTCAAAATCTCAACGCCGAGCAGGCTCCATCGCCAGTGCCCCTGGTCGTCGGGTTCCGTAACAAATGCGGGGGTTCGCCGCAAGCTACGTCGGGCATGGCAGCCGCGAGCCGTCCCGTTCGTCATGGGCCTCCCGAGGCACCCTGTCTCTCCTCTTGGGTGTGATGTAGACAGCACAGGTTCGGACGGTTGATCCCGGTCGTCATAGAGGTTGCGACATCCTTTGTCGGCCCGGGGAACGAGCATCATTGTCGTCGACTACGGATCACAGCCACATCTGGCACTTAACGCCGATGATGCAGCGTCTTCGCCGCCCGCTATTCGAAGGTCTCCCAGCAGGAACGACCCTGCCAGTGTCAGTGCTAGCCGCGTGTCATCGATGTCCCGCCTCCCGGCAGCGATGGTTTGGGGAAGACGGCCGTCCGGCAACCAGCCCAGTATCTCGGAATGTGTGACACGCCGTCCCAGCATCGCCGCGCTTCACCCGATCCAACGGCGGGTTCGCGTTACAGACGTCGGGTGCCATCGCGATGTGCAACTTGCAGCGCGACTAGAAGCTCCAACGATGTTGTGCCTGTCAAAGTGGGTGGTTGAGCCTGGGCTATCGTTGATGATGCCCACCGTTGAAGGTAGACGCAGCGTCGTCCGAGCGCACTCACCATGATCAAGTCAGCTTCTCCCGCGCGTCCACGCGGGGGCCGATTGGATGATGCTCACAGAGTAGTGCAAGGTATTGCATAAATCGCGAGCGGAACTCGACCGGCGTAAGATACCCATTCCACCTATTGATAGATACATGAACTCCTGGGAGGCGGTTAACGCCGAAATGCTCTTCGAGATCGCTCCGACACCGCATTCTCCACAGTCTGCTTCTGGAGATAAAGTAAGTCGTTGGTAAGTGACGGAACACGGCAAATGATGAAGAACTTACCGCACTACGCCGGCACCGAGACTCTGTTGGTGGGCATGTATCAGGAGACGTGAGCTGAGAGCGTACGTTTCAGCGGACAAGAGGGGAATAGTTCAGTTCGAGGCTATGCCCCAAGCAGCAAGCCAGGGGACAAAGATGTCGCGTGAAAGAAGCCACATCATAGCTTCCGGTATTCAGAATGAGACCATATTCATCAGCCGTAGGTGAGCCGCGTTCTAGCCGTGGTCAAGAAGCAGGACGTAATTGCACGCCTGCGACAAACTTTCGTGGCGCGTGCTGAGTCCTGTACGGCTGCAGTCCGCATGCCCTTGCAACCCGAACTCCTGGTCAAATAACTTGAGGTACTCATCCCGAGAGATGCATCTGATCATGCGTAAAAGGGCCCAGAAACTAACCTTCCGAATTTGATATTCCGAGCACGACCGGACTCTACAGACTGAACACGGCTCGCGGTCTCAGGCCTATGACCCCTCTACCTTTCCCATCCCATCCTGGAATGGGCGCCCTACACACCGGACACCTGTGCAGCAGCCTCCATCAGTAACAAATCTGGCAGCGGCACGGACATGAGAGCGTACCTTGCAGTCATCCGTTCTCCCACCGGAAGCGTATAAGCCCCCCGCTGGATTGTGGTCTTCACCGCCGTGAATAGACACTCGCCACAAAGGACATGGCCGCAGGGCGTGATAGTGGCGTATGACGGCGGCGAGAAACAGATGGGACACGTATACGCCGCGAGAGGCTCCACTTCATCGATCGGCACCGTGTCGACGGGCCGTCGAGGTTGGGATTCTGCTACCGGTGTCGTTTCTGCATCGTTGGTCGCCATGTGGGTGGAACGTAGCGGTTGGCCATGGTCCGTGGTCGCAGAAAGGATCACTGTGTGAGCGGACGTACGGGATATGGGTGGGAAATCGAAATCTTCAAGAAATGGCACATCACTCGCGCTGGGAGGGGCATTCGTCGATGAATGTACGTCCGCTGGGGGGTCATGGGCACGCGACGTGGAGGAATGTTGGCTCATCATACGAGCGATTGCAGCTGCGGGGTCGTCCACGATCGCGTGAGACAGAGTGGTGTTCTGGGAGTCTCGCGCAGCGGGTGCTTCGGCGACGCTCAAACCTTGTGAAACGGAGGTGGTCCTTCCTGAACTATCCACCGAGGCCGTGGCTCCTGATGAGACATGTGTCGAGGACGGACCTTCATATGTTCCAGCACCATCTGAGCCTACAGATGGCACATCTGCAACTGAATCCAGCGCCAGGCGAGATAGATGGGATATTCGGTGCGTACCTGTAGCCCTCTGCTTTCCCTTGCGCTTCCCCCTCCTGCTACTGCCCGAGATGGGGGACGGAGAGCGCCTCCTTTTCGTACCGGCCCTCAAGGCACCGTCGCGGGTTGCGCTGCCGGCAAAACTACTAACAAGCGCGTTGCTCTTTCTGCTTGTCTCTGCGGTGTCCGGTGGCTCTTTCGACAAGGGCGGAATACATCCGGGAGAGTTGTGTGAGGAGCCTGCCAGTCGTTGAGGACTATCCCGGTCTTCTGGGTATAAAAGCTGAAAGCTCGCTGATTGAGACCGGGAATGCGAGCGAGAAGGTGATACAGTGGAGGAGCGAGCTCCAGCACCTGATGAAACTCCTCGTTGTCGGCGGGGACAGACAGACCTATTCGAGACAGTTGTGGGTGCAGGTAGTGGCGCCAATGGGGAAGAGGGGGTCAGGTCGATGCTGGTCCTTCCTCCGTGAGACATCTGGCAGAACAGGAGCACCGAGTGCTCCTCGAGGCTGAGGCGAGTGATAAATCGGACGAGGTGGTGGTAAGGGCGAGAGAGGGATTCAGCGCCGCGTGCGCTAGCCGCGCTTGCCTGCAATGGGACCCCCCGCGCCCTCCCGCGCCTCTGCAGATCTGAAGATTCGCACCCGCTGAGTCCAAGCCGAGTCGTACATCGGGGCGAAGCAATTAAGACATAGAACCTCTTCATTCCCACTGATCCAGGCGCACCCTACCTCTAGGAGCCCACAATGCAACTACAGCATGGAGCATCCATGTACATGGAAGAAGAGTCTCTGATCATGCGGCGCCGATTCGATTTCTGACAATGTACTAGCAGACCCTCTTGAGTCTCCGAGTCTCCGAGTCCCGTCTCCTTGGCAGGCTCCGAGTCGTTGCCATTGCTCTCTTGTCTTTGTCATTCGGCTCTGACGACGTCTCTGCCCCACCTCCAGCGCACGAAGTCGTTCGTAGGATGGCGTAGCTATATTCAGGTATAGGATCGTCTCTGCAGCTTCGAATACTCGGGTCGTGCCACTCGCCCCAAGACATGTTTCTCAGCCACCTCAATTCTGTCCACACGGGCCCCTCCAGGATTCAGTCTACCCCGAAGTATCTCGGGGTCTCCTCTTCAGATCTCCGTGGAAAAGCCGGCCGCGCCGAGGCGGGCTCTGCAGATGCCCACCACTATCTGACATTCACCACGACGTACACACCGGAGTCAGTTGCCTGGTTCATGAGCTCCATCTGCATTCCGTGGGCTTTGGGACCGGCCACGGGATGCTCGAAGAAGACTTTCGTAGGTCAGCTGTTCATCTGCCAGTACATGGTTTTTAGTAGAATTTTCCGACGATCAGCTGCACACATGGTCCGGGAAGGTAAGACTTAGTCCGAATATCTTCCTGCATTCGTATAAACGTGGACGAGTGGCGGCGAGTAGTTCGCACTGCCTCCGGAAGACCTTGGACTTGGAACGACCGGAACGATCATGTTCTCAAGGTTTGGCCTAGCCGCATTGGCATCCGTCGTGTTTGTGCGCTGTGTCATCGCTCAGCAGTCGGTCTGGGCCCAGTGTAAGTTAATTAACCATTCATTCCGTTGTCAGCAAAGTTCAGTGCTCTATATATAGGCGGTGGGATAGGATGGACTGGGGAGACTACTTGTGTGGACGGGTACGCACGGTTCAGAAATAGTTTACTCTTCGCTCACAATGCTCTTCACACCCGTGAATAAACAGGGCCGTGTGTACTAAGCAAAATGACTGTGAGTAGATGAGTACGATACGAGCTGGACCAACTAACCTTGGATCGCCTCTGTGTGGATAGACTACAGCCAGTGCCTCCCAGGTACGGCAACGACTGCACCCGCGACGACAACGACCTCGATCGCGACGGCGCCAACCAGCGTGCCAAGCGGCATCGAAAACGCAAACTTCTGGTTCAGCTTGTGAGAAATTGCATCATATAGTCCGGACTTACTTATGAAACGCACTGACCCACCAGCGCAATCTCAGCGGCGACTCCTACACTCAAACTGGCTTCACTACCACGGACGCCATCCCGGTCCCAGGCAATCCGCTCGGCAACCCTCCCTACCCAGGCTACACTGCTGTCGGAGGCACGAATTGGATCGATGTCGACACGACGGTGTACAACAAGTCGCTGGTCCTAACGTACAACTATGCGTACGGTGGCGCGACGATCAACGCGTCCCTCGTGGCGCCATACGAGCCGACGGTGCTCTCGCTGATCGACCAGGTGAACGAGTTCCTCGGGCAGGCGGCGAACAAGCCCTCGACGGCTCCCTGGACGAGCGAGAATGCGTTGTTTTCGGTGTGGATGGGAATTAACGACATAGGGAATAGCTATTACCAGAGCGGAGATCGCGATGCGTAAGTGGTTACATAGCTCGAAAGCGAGTTCGAGAGCCCGACCATATTACTAACATAGAGTTTACGGGATAGGTTTTCTAACGTACTTCTAGGCTCGTACTTTGGCCAGGTTCAGCAGCTTGTAAGGGCTCTCTCGAGTCTCACTTAATAGAAGCTGATGCAATACTTATCCGCGTGCAGTAGTACGCACAAGCGAGATGGAATTGTTGTGTTGGTTGATTGATCCTGTTCCCGCAGCGATGTTGGGGCGAGGAACTTCCTCTTCGTCAATGTGCCGCCTGTCGACCGATCCCCTTTGGTAAGCTCCGTCTTTGCAAGTGGGTTTCAACAGTATCAACGTACTCACAATTCCGTCCCCTTCGTAGATGCTGGCTCAGAGCGCTGATGCTCAGGCCCTCGAGAAGACCGTCATCGCAGGATACAATTCAAAGCTTTCTGCGAGGATGCAATCATTTGCCGCAGTGAATGCGGGGGTCAGCCCTACTCAGTCAACTTTTGAGACGAGCCAGATCAACTCACCGATGTTTTAGGTGAAGACCTGGCTCTGGGACTCCAATGCGGCGTTCACCAAGGTCTTGGACGACCCGACTGCATACGGGTTTGTCGACAACACATCTTACGGCGACAACACGAACGACTTCTGGGGGAACAACTATCACCCATCGAGTGCGTCGATATTTGTATGCGTCTGCATGTTAGCGGATCGACTCATCTCTCCTCTTCTATAGGTGCTGCCCAGACGATTTGGGGCCAGGCAGTGGCTGCGGTGCTGAACGACACCATCTGGTAAAGACTTTCGTAAACATTTGTTCCGAAATTCGTTGAGCTTTGTCAGACCGTGCTGGGCTTGTTCGCTGGATACATGTGGGCGTTGTGGATTCTGGCCTGAGGCCTTTGTGGGCCATGGTACCGATATAATGGATTGAGCTTGAAGCCTAGCTCGAGTGCTTCTCGGAAGGTTATAAATTGGCGGGTAAGCTCAAGGTGAGGACGAAGTTGGGGTCGCAAGTTGTAGCAAGCGGCGCTCGAAATATCACTGAGCGCAGACGAGCGCGCACAAGTCACAGGCGCCGACACGTCGAACTTTTCCCCCTTGTCGAAAACACCTTGCAGCCTGCTTTTGGATCCCCTCGCGACATGCATTTTAGTGGCAAATTCTCCTCCGAGCAATATCAGCAAGTTCTCGCCGATCGCTAACGTAATGTAAACTCCAACGCACTTCGCTGAACTCCCACCTTCGATGTTCAAAGTGCCATCTTCGTTCGACACTGATTTCAGATCTTTCCAGAAGAGGCGCATCTGGTATCGCATTTTCAGCCATCAAACAGTTTTTGTGCAGAACTTCCTTGAGTATGGTTTAGAAAATAATGGTCAAGGTGCGCGTCGGGAAGGATATTCGAGACAAGGTGCGTTTTTCCACGTCTATACGCGACGACCCCTTTGTGACTTGCCTTTCAGATCATTACAGCATGTCGTCGATGAAAGCATGTTAAGTGCAGGCCTCGCAACGGCCCAATCTGAGTCGTCCTGAAGCTGAACCTGTGGCGCACTGTGCGCGTCTGAGTCAACAATGCTGCATCGAAAGTCCTGGCGCCACTACATGAGGCCCGGTGCGTTGGCGTGCCTTTTGTGGCACTTATTGGGTTGGTATGTTTTCACAATGGCGGCTTTCGGTATTGCAGTTCTGTTACGGTGTCGTGACCTTGCACTTGCCCCCGGCGTATAAAAATGTTCGGGACATCCGCGTTGCTCTTCGCTGCCTCTCTCTCTCACCACCACTCCACTCGTCCCTCCTCGCCCTCCGACCACAGAGGATGCCTCACGCGCCCGCACTACGCGCCTGTTCTAGGACCGGCTTTGACGATGCCCCTGGCGCTGGGGAGAACGTGGAGGCCGGCAGAACTCTGCGTGCGTCTCCAACCACCATATTCCATCGGGTCGCATATTTTATTAATTTCATTGCCCTTCCTCGTAGTTGAAGAGCTCCACAGAGCTAAGCAGGCTTCAGCCAGAGTCAACTCTGCGGTTCCAAGACCAGGTGGGGAGACGTCGCCCTCTGAACTGCTTGGTCAGCGCCCTCCATCCTCGGAAGCGCACCTTTGCTGACTTGTCCTCAATAGAGACCATGTTTCTCGAGAGTTGCGACATCACGGAGGTAGACATGTCATTCGAGGACATCCCGGTTGAGCTTCCTGTTGTCGGTACGTCGTGTATCATACGTTCCGGCTTCCATCCTTATATATGGTTATAGACATCACGAGAGCGGGTTCCTTGGAACAGAAGGTGTCTTTGCTCCCTTCTCGCGGTGGACCTGAGACTGTCGCTAGTAAGTTCTTCGTCCCTGATGATCCCCTCTTGCATGAACGCTGAATGCGCCCTGTAGAGCTCCCATTGATCGTTGGTTCGTCTGAGCCCATCTTTGTGTCCTCCAGTCGCCCGATAATCCCATTCCCTCTTCCGGCCTGTCAACTACTGCCGAAGTCGTGCACGGACTGCCACCACAGGAACACTCCGCTCACGGTGCGCCAGAAGCGCTTACAATACCTTCAGACCATGTGGTACGCTGCTGTATCTCTATTCATGGATCCCTACATTCATCACGCTAGCTTCTTCTGACAGTGGAAGTCCTTCTCCTGTCCTTCCTGGGCCACTTAACGTCTCGGAGCCTCTGTCCGAGAGATGCGATTGGAAGATCAGAGGTGGCACCGTCGGCGATTGGCGCAACTGCCCCAAGCGGCCGCCCCCTGCGTTCGAGCAGCACTTCAATGGCTCCAAGTTCCAGCTGCTGGAGACGCGGCGCCGTGATCTCGACAGGACGCTTCGAGCACGCGCAGCCAAGCAGATAGGCGTCCCCATCCATATGTACGTCCGTAATACGCCGTTCTTCGAGTGGCCGACCCCACCCCGCATGGATTGGTGAACGTCGTCATTCTCCGCCGGGGCATCGCCTTCATCGGGGATGAGCTCCGTGTCACGCCTCCCATTAGACTCTTTCTTTTTGCATCGCCGTTGTCGCTCATTTGCCGCGACTCGTTCATTTGTCCAACCGCGATCCACGTCACGACACTATATTACTTTTGTTCTGTCTTTATGCCGCGCTGATTCCATCCTCGGCTTGCTACGACCTTGTTACGTCTAATTCTTGAATCCCTTCCACATCGTGTTGACCCATACTTGCGTTCAACCCACATTAGTTACGAATAGTCATGTAGCCTCAGTTTCATGTATCCTGCCTGTGGTCTGTTCCCGAATACAAATACACTGGTAATGTAGTATGTTTTGAAGCCCGTCAATTGGTAAAAGTACCCAAGCCAAGATAAGTTAGTGGGATTGTATCACATCAAAAACGCGGTGCAGTGCAAACTCTCGAGTGACAACCACCTGCGAAGTATCTGTTGCCGCTAGAAGGTTCCTGTTCTTCGGGGCCGGAAAGGCCGAGAGCGGGCGATGCGTGACGGTTACTGGAGCCTCAGATAGCATCCCAGGCAGGAGGTGGCGGTGCCTGCTGGGGTATTAGGTGTCAGCGAAGTGAATTCGTCGTGGGCTCCGTACCTGTTACGGAATGGAGGGTAAGTTACTGACGCATGTATCGGAAGATTGGAGGACGTCAACCTCAGATGAAATATCCTAGCCTGAGCAAGTCTCGAAGTCTAAAGTTCTACAAGGTGTCGAGATGCCAGCGCGACAGCGACATAACTGAGGCTGTGAGGCAGTTTTGCTCTCGCTGAAGATCGGGGTAGCATTTGGCTGCGCAAGAAAATAGCACGGATGCGACCCTTTAGCATGCGAAGAGTACTTACAACAGCGGTGGTGGCGGACAGCTGCGGACTTGTCCACATTGAAGTCGTGCAAGAGCTCGGAAGGCGATGTGCTTTCGACCCCGGCAATTTCCTATTGGACCCGGAGAGCGCCATGGGATCTGGTCGTCAGGAAAAGATTCCCGCTGGATATACACTGCGATCGGTCCAACTCTCGTCAGCCTGTTCCCGCCGATGCTGATGGGAGTTGAAATCACAGACATCCCTTGAACGAAACCACTGTGGAATGGTCAGGAGAAGGCCCACGTAGGCCAAGGACTTCCAATAAAGGACTCCCGACTCGCCTGATGTCATCATCACCAGCATAACAGTCATCCGCCGCCTGCATGTCAGGCTCCAAGTGCGGTAAGGCCGTTTAGATGCTCCCTGCGAAGGTATGCATATATGGAACCAGTGTTTCCAGTAATTTTCCTCACATCCATCCATCTCTCAGGGTAGGGCCACATCAGAGTAAGCTGGTGACCTGTCTTTGTCACAAAACGATGCACGATAAGACGATGTATGCAGGTACAAGATGACACCAACAGCCGTCACGAAGGAATTGGTTATCGAATGGTTCGAATGGAGTAGCTCGCCCTGGCCTAGAAATTAACTCGCGGTGGGAAGCGGCGCTATCACGACTCACGATCCGACACTCAGTTCGCTCGAGGCGAAACTTATCGGTCAGTCTAGAGTTCTAGAAAACTCATGTAAATAATGTGCTCACTGTTGGATATAGTCCAGCTAGAGCATATCTCCAAGTGTAGTCCTGGAAGTCGCTCTACTGTGCTGATGATGAACACCGGTCTCCAACTCCAACAAGGACACCCCCACCTCTTTTGTCTTATGCGCCTTATTAAGGAATGTTGCTGAGAGAGGAAACCAAAGAAATTCGCAGGCTATAACCTGTGCTGCTTTGTTCTACGGCCGATCCAGGCGCTCGCCAAAGCTGCTCAACCAGAGCGCTTCCCCACTTGAACCAGTTTGTTCTCTCCCTTGAACATCGACCAACTTCTTTTCTACAAGAATCCTCTCCCATCTATACTTCGACTACGGGCCCTCGCTATTATTCCTGAAGCTCCCTCGCATCGACAGCGTCATCCACTGCATCCTTGTGGTCTGATATATCGGCAGCATCAACCACCGTCGTTCGTTGGGCTTCTTCTCTTGTCCATCTCCTTAACAGAGAATGTCCGTTGTCCCTTCATCGTCCACTCCGGAAAACGCATTTCGCACCGTATATGTTCTGCCAAACACTCAGGACATTCGTATTAACCAAAGCAAGAGAGGGAGGGAAGATGAGGATGACAGTGTCCTGGTGGTTGACTCCCCCAAGCGGGTCAAGCCACTCGAACCAGGTGAGCTCCAACATGCGCCTTCGCTACAGATTTGGAAAATTTATGGTGACTCTCGACGATGTTGTGACTAGCCGGTCATTCCAAGTCAACGCCTCGCGCAATCAAGGATGCAAGGAAACGCCAAATGTTGAGGACTAGAGGTACATCTCTCGTGTCTGAGTGTTTCATCAATTATCATCGATATATAACGCCACACAATAGGCCCGCCCTCAATCAAGAACGCGTCGGAGTACTTGGATGCAATGTTGGGATACGACAGTGGTACGTCTCACTGTGGCGGCTGTGGATGCTCCATGCGCCTATTTAGGTCACCCCCTCCAGATAAACACTACGAGTACGGGAGCGACACGGATGAAGAGGATCCCACTTCAGACCCCGATGAACCAATGCTCTCCGCTGACGAAGACTCCGCTTCCGTCACGAACAGCGACGAGGATGAAGTCATGGCCGACATCTCCGAAGAAACATTCCGCGCCGAGATGGACCAAATGTTTGTCGGCTCGGACGAGCTCGTGAACACCTTCTTTGTTACCGAAAGCGACAGCGACAGCGACGGAGAACTTGCCGACGACGAGTCCGAGATCGGTGTCAGCGACGCAGACAAGGAGGCCGAGCCTGAACCCCCATCCCCCGCGTCCATTGCAAAAGAGGTCGAGGTCATCGAATGGGAGAAGCCTGGCCCGTCTCCCTTGCGCCACGAGCTGCACCTGGCTCCAGACCTGCCCAAAGTGCCCGCTGCCACCCGCAAAAACAGGGGCGGACCCATCCCTATCGTCAGGTCTTCGCGCCACACCCAGGGCGTCGACCGCCAAAGCGCACGCAAAGATGCTGTGAACAGACGCCACTGCTGGTGGTAAGCTCCGTCGCTCCCCGCCGTCCTGAACCGACGTCGCTCACTGATTGCTCCGTTCCCGCTCTGCAGCATGCACCTCCCGTGCACGGACGCCCCGTGCTGGTTGCGGCCGCTGCCCTCCAGAAAGGCGTTGGGGAAGCAGAGGGCTACGGACGACGATGTGGTCTCGAGCTTCCCGAAACCGAAGCGCGGCATGGGATGCGGTACCCCACCCCGCTTCGGACGCTGGACGCCCCTCACGCCTCCCCGCTCGCGATACGTCTACTCGACCTCCGACGACGCGGTCCCACTCAAGCAGTTCGGCCAGGCCGCGTTCCACGGCGCCGATGCTTGGGGAGTCCTTCGCCGTACCGACCGCAAGTCCACCCAGAAGATAGATGCGCAAACTTTTGAGGGGTACCTCGGTCCCTTGCGTCATGTGGGGGACCCTGTCATGGGCCTGACGCGGCAGGAGATCAAGGTGCACGCGGACCGGCGGGCGTTGCACCACTGGCGGGCGAACGGAGCGCAGCTGGATAGGATGCCGAGAGTGGTTCAGAGGAGTGACTTGCTGGTGGTGACGACGGGAATGATGCTGGAGCACGAAGCTCGCATGGAGGCCTTCCGGTTGATGGAGCGTGCGAGGGCGCCGTCGCCAGAGTTGGTGCTCGATGAAGACGCTCCTATGGATATGGTGCTCTTCGAGCAGGGCGACTTTGAGGAGCTGGGTCCCTGGATGAGTTGGATGCCAGAGTTCGTTGTTGGTGGGACCTGGTGTCAGTGATTGGCGATTTATAATGTCTGGCGAGGAACGTGGCTCGCTTGCGAGAGTCTCAACCCAGGGCTTCTGTGTTTGTGTACAATATTATGATGGCACGCTTGTTGTAACCGAATGGCTGTATGTACTCAATAATGGCCACTTGCTGAACAGTTGATGGACATGATTGTCGTGCGGAATTTCGCTTCGAATGAGCTGAATTTATTTATTCGTAAGACTCTCGAAGACGTCTCTCTTCGAGGCTTGTCCAAAATAGCTCGAATGAAGCGTGATTGAGGGTGCAGATGAGTGCAGAATATTCGATGCAAGTTGCCGTATACAAGAAAGATGGAGCAAAAGATAGCGATACATTCGGGGGACGATGTGCAAGTAAGTATTTGTAGTTGGTAGCAAAACAGTGCAATCAATAACTGAGGAGATGTTGGCGAACTCTGGCATGTGATGGTTGGAGGTTGGTGTCGACGACCAAGGCTATATGCTGATTCTACAAATACACACGAGATCAAGTGAGATGGGCGGAGAGAAAGCATTCAGGCCGTGGGCACTTGTGCGAATGGTGCGCGGGGAAGTGAATACGACGCGGCGCGTGCGGTGCGGCGGGCTTTAAGCAGAGGGATCGGGAGAGCGGGAGCCTCGGTTGGGAACCTGAACACGACTTCCCGTCAATTATACGCGTCTTGAATAAAATGTAGCAGTGTAGTACTTACGGAACACTGTTCTCGTAGGTAACAGGGCGGTGCGTCCTTGTTTGTGGTAGACTCGCCTTGGTCCTCACCATGGGCTGGAGGACTCGCGGCGCGGCGGTAGACGGCGAGTACACCTCGTTCTCCGGGAGCGTCGGGATCTTCGAGACGATACGCTTGCCCCGCGCGGCGGGTCGTGGGCGATTGAGAAAGCATCTATCGCGAGTGCGAATTAGGCTGATGCGTCGCTCGGCATTGTGAAGTGCAAGGGTGAGGCTGAGCGGGACTCGGGGAGCGGTGGCTGCGTTCGCCCGACGTCCCCGGCGCCGACTCGGAGAGGAAGGGAAGGTGGTTGTGTTCTTTGAAGCCTCGACACGTCGAAAGATGGCTGCATTAACCTTTTCGCGGAGAAGCTGTCGAGTCTCGAAGGGAGTGGGGTGGATCGTGCGGGTAGTTTGGGGCCCGGACGCGATCGAGGGCTTCAGTGGTGGTTGGGACGCTTGGACCGATGCTGGAATGGAGACGAGAATAATGGCGCTGAGAATGTATGGCAAGAAAAAAGAAGGCGAATACACTCACTATGCGATAGAGTGGAGAGGGCATTGAACATTATGGGGTTCGCAGGCCTGGGGGTTGGTGCGTGGATCGTTAAGGAGGTCATGCCAGTTGCCATGTTTTGAGATTCACAATAGTATGGAGTAGTCGGGGTGCTTGTGAACCGAGAGGAGGTTATTATTTTGATGATAGGAAGCTGGTGAGGTGATGGGGAATGGTACTGGTTGAAGTTCAAGTTAGGGCACGGGCGACAATATGGCCACTTGTTCAGGCGCTAACTTCAGCGGGCTCGCAACTTGCCGGTTCGTGACCGGACGATGTTTACTCCATGCTCAGCCGGAATGTCCCTCCAGAGTGAAGTATTCATACTTCATTATGCGCTCTGTGCTCAGGCAAAAGATTTCAGTGCAAAACTCCAAAGTGGAAGCTTGGATATCCGGACGAGCATCGTCGGCCATCTCGGGGACCGTGCCGCGTCGGTCATGAACGAACAAATGATTCGTCGGTCAAAGTTGTACATTGGTGTTACTACAGATATTACCCTCGGACATCTTACAAGGGTTTTGGACTACTTCAACTACGGACGAGATTCAATCGCTTCTCGTCAGATGGACGACACCACCACCACTACGTTGGCTAAGGGGATGCACTGAGGAGAGGCGGGACAGCAAGTTGATAGCGATGGGGATGATAGCGAGACAGTGGGATTGTGGTGCATGGTCACAAGAAAGAGATGGCGTGCAGGAAAATCCGGATGCGTGGGCGGAGAACACAACAAGCGGGGAGCAAAGCGGGAAGAAGGTAACTCAAGAGTCCGGAGCAAGTACTGGATGGCAGTGGTCGGAAAGTCGTAGGAGTCGTTAAAAGTCGTGGGAGGAGAATTATTTTCGTGGGTATCGCAATGCGGCGAGAAGTCGCCAAAAAGTAGAGTCCAGAGAGCTCAAGAGGGGTGCCGGAGAGAGGGTCAAGCATTAGAGCGAGGCAACGCCGTTGGCGAACGAGACCTAGGGCAGAGAAGCTGGAGCATGTTCACACCGCGCTCAAGTCGCATTTGGCTTGTCGTCGGCATCGGCACCGGTGTCGACCGCGGTGCCATTCACGAAGTCCGTGATCTCGCACGAAAGCGGCGACCGGCCGTACTTCAAGCGCATGCGGTCCGTGTGGGCCTCCTTCTGCTTCCTCGCGTTGCACTTCGCGCCGGCGAGCGGGCGGGCTGCGACGGTGTGCACCTGCCTGTCCTCGTGCTGAGTCTGGTTGAACTCCGCCCGGATCCCGTCGAGCCTCGCCTGTGGTGAGTACCAGTGCAGGAGGGAAAGCGGAGGCTCGAGATAGCCAGTCTCGACGCACTCGGCGAGCCCAAAGTGGACCGGATCCCAGGAGAGACGTGGTCGAGGGAGATCGACCTCGAGCGGGGGCGGGATGTTGAGGTAGGCGGACACGTTGCGGATGCTGGGAATGCAGAATGGGTAAACGCGGGAGAGAAACTTCGAATGGAGTGCGCTTACGCTTGCTCGGTCTTGTAGAGGGTAAAATACTGTCCCGTTGGTACCGACCGCTCCTTGTAAGGGATCGGACATGTCCCCTGCCAGTATGTGGACGAGAGCTTGACGTTCTCAGCCCAGCGTTTTGTGAAGGCCTTCACCATCTCGCACTCGGCGCGCTCGATGTCGGTCAGGTCCTCGCCGTCGTCGTAGCTGTCGGTAGTCGACTGAGAGATATGACGTTCGAGAGCGGGGGGCGCTAGGAAAACAAAGAGGTCATGAGAAACTCACATACCCCTTCGAGGGTGAGGCACTCACCGCTGCTGATAGTAGACACAAGGCTGGACACCACGGAGTTGATCTTGTCGCTGGACCCTTCGGACTCATCGTCGTTGGACAGGAGCATATTATTAAAGCCCGTCATGGCAGCACCAAGACCAAAGCTCGAGGCGCGCATGCGTGCGAAAGCCATCGCCCGCAACGCGAAATCGTCCTCGTCATCTTGTGGGGACTCAGGCTCAAACACGCTTGCGTCCGAATCCACCGCTGCCTCAGCTATACACAACATGAACATCTAATTTAACTGTCGATCGTATATCAAAATTAGGTACATACTGTCTGAATCGGCACCGTCGTCCGAACTGGGTGAGGGAAGTTGGTCGAAATCCGCGAAACGCAGAGAACCAGCTATAGTGACAGACAACCGAGGCACGTTGCTTTGAGGGGGAAAGGGGTGGCTCAGAGAGAAGGAATACTAACTCGAGATCGGGGGAGCCGTTGAAATTTCAAGAGGCGCCCCGGTGGTTGAGGGTATTTGCGTGCCAGCTTCGTTTTGCGTCGAATTACTTGAACTTCTGTCGGCTGCTGTGTAGACGGAGACGTCAGGCGTTGCGAGTACATTGTGCATTGTGAGAGTTAGAAAGGGACTCACCATCTCCGACAATCTTGCGCAAGTAGGCAAGGGAGGAATTTTCGTCGGTAGGACTTACGAGAGACTCAAGACCACCTCGTTGTTCAAGGGAGAGGACGGGGGAGAGAGGGATGTTGGATTGTCCCGAAGGGAGGGAGTCAAAGGGGTTCCGGGTCGGAGACATATTAAATGAAAAGAAAGTGGCTGGGCCTATCGCAGAAGTAAAAAAACAAAGGGTTGGGGAGGGGTGTGGGTTGGTCCTCGCAGTCGTACCGGGGGCGGTGATGCGGGAACTTTCCTCCGGCGGTGGAGACGTGAGATGGCAGGAGTAAACCAGAAGAGACTGGGATATAAGAAGCATCGCTTATCGGAGTACAAACCTTGGCCCAATGCGGTAGGACACTGAAGTGCGCGCCCGCTTCAACGAAGGCACGTGATGCCGGTGGTGACGCCCAAGGTGACATTCTGTCACAATAGAAGAGCGGTTGTTTTGGTCTATTTGGCAAAGGCTTGTGAATCAAACATGTACAAACTCCTCCCCTCAAGCTCACCAGGCCGACACAGAGCGAGCCGCCCACGTCCTCAACTTACCTACAACGAATTCTGATAATTCGAGATACGGTTTCAGTGCATCGGGGAGTGAGGACAAGATTCCACCGGAGCCGCAGAGTTCCCGACAAAGTCTATCAAGGCCCTTAGAATCTCCTCGGCGAAAATCGGGCGATATAAATATGTAGTCGAGAGCGCAAGCCGAATCAAGGAATGTGCATTTGGACTGTATAACATTCATGAGCCTGTTGACCAGGCGCGGTGGGAGGCCGAGAGGTCATAGTGAGTATCCCGAACGACCACGTCAGTTGCTTCGTGGGCGCGCTGTTAAGATCTGGGCCTGAGAAACTAAGCAGAACGGTGTCGACCTAGATTCGCAGAGGAAGAATAGAGGCAGATTACATCGAGTGGATGTTATGGAGGGACAGCAGAGAGTGTTCTAGCTAAAATTCTGGCGAGACTCGAGCCTGAGGCCTGAGTGGCCTGGGGAACAAGACCGTGCCATGATCAGCCGGCCCTAAATCTCGCCTGAGCTGTCTGGAATGTGTACGATATCCACCAGGCTTGAGTCCTCCTCACTATCCTTGCTCACTCACACTCTCTGGACGTCCTTGATGCCCTTGCGTTGTATCCCTCGCTGCATGTTTGGTCGTCTCCTACACCAGATAGGAAGCTCTCAGCAGCGCGGTCGCGGCGACAAGAAAGAAAAGAACTACATCCGGTCTCTCGTCTTCTGGGGATCCAGCGTTCGAGCGAGGCATCCATATTCTCTCTAGGGCATCCAAACTCTGGTGGACTTCTGCATGTTTAGGCCAAGATGGGTGAGTAGTATGTTCTGCAGTTTTGCTTTCCGTTTTCCTTCTTGCGTGGCAAGGTTCGCTTCGCACAAGCGCGGTGCTGGCCCTAGGGGTTCCGTTTGCCTGAGCCCACGATATCGCTGCATGTCAAATTGGCCCCGTATGTCGTTGTCGTAGCGGGATTGAATCTGCGGTTGTCCAGGGATTGGCATCGCGGGGGGTTCCGCGCTTGGGCATGCCCACCTCATCGTGGCAGATATTGCCGCCGCACGCCTACAGAAGCACAGCTGCACTGATGTGGACAGGAGTTGCCATGTTTTCTGCTAGGACCGAAGTTATCCGCTGTAGCTTCGCGGATCTTGCGGAGGGCCTGTTGCCCTCGACATACGCTCGCTTGTCCGCAGATTCGTATGACGAACAATGGAAGCCTACGGCGTCGGAGATGCGTCATTATGCTACATTCATAAGCTACAACGTGAGTATCACAGCGCGTCTTTCACGACAAACAGCGCGTCCATGCGCGAGATGAGGTACACGACGAGACTCGCGATGACGAGCAAGCGCGCTAGAATCGGGTCCCTCGCGCACGAAAGCGCGAACGCGACGTCCTTCCCCGCGACCCTCTACTCGTGATGCGAGGAGAGAGGAACGCACATGTGGTCGAGGGATATGGATATGTTGATCAACGGGTCTACTCGTAGTCGTTTGGTGAGCGCCGCACCTCGAGGATGGCGTCGAGGGTCATGGGAGGCTGACGGTAGTCGCCCGCCCGCCTGAGGAGGTCCATGGATGCGCCGAAACTGCGCGTGGCCGAGTTTGAGTCTGTGTGGGCCACCGGGGTGTGGTCAGTGGTGTGCGTGGTGTGGACAATGATAGGGATCGGGAGGCTGACCTGTTCGTCGTGCGCGGAGGTCGATATCGCGCACGCGGTACACCACAATTTCTTCGCCCATGTATGGGTCAGCCTGGAACATGAACCCTGCGGTGGTTGACGCGTTAGTGGCATATCCGCGCGGGGACGGGGTTTTCGCTTGTGCGTGCTTACCGTACTCGTTGAGGGCGGCTGCGAGGATGGCTTCTAAGGTGCCAACGGTTTCTGCAGAGTCAGTCGAGTCACGAGAGCAGGTGACGGCCATTATACGGGTGTATGGTATGGTGTGCGAGAGAAGGCTGGGAAGGGGGTGGTTCCAAGTGGCGAAAGTTGCACTTCAGTGACATATGGTTGGAAGGAGACACGCTCGACGAAATGGGTAGAGGAAAGTGTGATTTGAGACTGGTCTTTTTCTTGTTCAAAGGGGTATGTCAACACGCTTTTGGGAGCATGGTCTAAGCGTTGTGCTAAGTGACGGCCACAAAGCCTGGCAATGAGAGAATTGCATACAAAGCGTTGCTACAGGTCCGTGCGCGACGGAGTCTACGAGTGGCAACTAACGATACAGTAAGCATACCGACGGTTCATATTGCACAATACCACTAATGTCAAATACAGAAGTGAAAGGAATCCGTAAAGCGCACGTACAAGACCTAGTTCACTGGTCTATCACCTGGTCGTCGTCTTCGATGGTCGTCTTCGCGAACTGCTCCTGGGTCTGCTCCAGGTCGTCGAACACGTCTTTGTCCGTTGTGGCTGCCAATGCTCCTCCCTCCCGATCACGAAGCTTCATGGATGGTTGGGACAGACCTGAATCTTTGTAGGTGGCTCGACCGTGTTTGAAATGGTGAGCGTGTTTGAAGAGCAAGTACGCAATCAGTACTTCGCGCGAGACTGGAGATCCCCCTTTCGGGACGCCTGTGGGGATATTCAAGTTGTGGGACCCGACCCCCTCCGCAGATTTCAAGAAACTGTAGCGCGAATCGGCTTCATGCGACACATCAACTTCGGACCTGAGACGGGACTCACTAGTGGCGGTATTTGAGGAGGGCATCGCGCACCACGTCTCGCTTATGAGGCAAAATGGCGACGACGGACGTAGATGACCGAGTCTTCCTGTTCTCCTTCGAGCCTCTGTTCCACGGGCTCATCGGGTTGAGGCGTGTGCTCTTCAGAGGAGAGCCACCGAACGCGCGATTGCGGCTTTCCTGAGCGGCGCTCTGGCTGGTCGGCAAGTCGACCCATTTCTCTACGACGAGGTCTTCAATGGAGTCTGGGTGTCGACGTAGCGGGCGTGCCTCCACCGCTTCAGGGTCGGCGCACGGGGGATCAGCAGAGGGATGTGGCTGAGAAGCTTGGCTGAGGCAACGTACCTCCCCTCACTCGAGGACTTTGCGCGCCTTTCTCCTGATGACCATGGTGGTGTGCGTGCTTCGAGTATGCGACAGCGAGCGCAGCGTGAGAGGGCTGCATATGGATGTCCCGAGAGACCGAGACGGCGCCAGCGGTGGTGGTTGGATTAGCTGTGCCACTGTGTTGTTGATAGGTCGAGCCGTCGTGTAGGCCTGGAAAATTGGGGAAGGGGCGTGAAATGGGATAGCTTATGACTGAGGGAGAAGCGACAAGGTGATTGCCTGATGGAGGAAAAATGTGCGAGATCAGGTTTGAGTACAAGGATGTGGTCGAGAGTGAGTGACGAGCGCTGGGAGCGCTGAGCTGAGTACAAGGGCTCGAGTGGCCACTTGGTCGGACAAGTTAAGCGAGCCTTCCAATTTCGGGTCAGCCGTAGCCCTCTGGGCTGAGGATCCGGAAGTGAGTATCATGAAACTCGGACGGGACAACGCGAAGGTTTCTACTGGACTATATTATTGTGTATACAGGACTCCGATAACTACGCTACACGAGACTGTCGTTAGAATGCACGACAGTCGTATACTCCAATACATGTCAGACGATCCTGAGAAACTCCGACGCGTGATTGTATAGTGATTCCAAACCCATGAGCTAGTACTGAGCGTGCGGTAGTAATGGTCGAAACGAGCAAGCTTGTAAAATATCATAGCTCCAAAACATGAATATCTGGT
Source organism: Ganoderma meredithae (assembly GCA_022814645.1). Classification (NCBI taxonomy): domain Eukaryota; kingdom Fungi; phylum Basidiomycota; class Agaricomycetes; order Polyporales; family Polyporaceae; genus Ganoderma; species Ganoderma meredithae. The sequence goes on along the minus strand of JAKLMY010000083.1, from coordinate 49,716 downwards.
GAGCTCGAGGTCATATCTCCGATCCTAAGGTACAATGCATCGCTAGAAAGATGGCGCGTAAAAGCACGGATACGACGAGTTTACGCGGGCTGGACAGGCACTTGGGGTATGGCCAAGTCAATGTTCATCCGCCGTATCTCTACGGCCAGCATCTCACGCGACCTGTTCAATATACCATCCGGCGCACCGTAGAAGCGACGCGGCGGTGTGGCAAGAACCCCCTTCTCGACTGTGTGAGAGGAAGCCTGGAGAAGAGGGTCGTCGTTGTCACCGTTGATAGCCGTCAGTCTTGCCTCGAAGGGGGACTCGAGAGAAAGGGCGCCGCAAGCGTGCCCCAGCCTGGTGGAGGGCGGCAGTCAGAACATGCGACACAGAGGGACGAATTGAACGGGAACAGCACTAACGCTTTCTCGAAATCGAGCGCCAGGACATAGGCAGACAGGCCTATGGCGCAATCCTCGGACTTTGGCGTCAGGCCCTGAGAAGCGGTCGACTCCCATTCGAAGTTTGCGTCCAACTTCGCAAGGTATGCCTTCACCATCTCGAGCTCTCGATGTTGAGTCTGGGACAAGGAGAGCGAGGCAGACGGGGGCCCGCCCTCGAAGGCGATGGATTCCTCGGAGGTTGAAGGACCCTCTTTGTCATCTGTGTCCGTTCAGCCATTGACCGAGCAGGTGATAAACGAGGGACACATACCAGCAAGTGTCTTCTCCTTCTCCAGAGTCTCCCGCGATGCCTCCGTCTCAGGGTCTTGACCAACACGAGTCTCGAAGTCGACAGCCTGCACTTCTGTCGCGTGTTCCTGGGGCAGAGAGACAGAAACGGCCGTCTGCACATGCCCAATGAGGGCCTCTGTAACCGACGGAGCCTTAGCCTGGACTGCGCTGTTGCTAACCTTCCCGGCGATCTTCTCTGCGGATAGCAGTTCTGTCCAAACTTGGAATTAGAATTGGTGGTTGGTGGTTGAGTTATGCACTAAGAGTAACTCACCGTCAGGATCAGCGAATTCATTCAAGTCCGTCCGGCCGCCAAGCCGTGCATCGCCTGACTGGAGCGCTGCAACGCGACGAGCTAATTGAGAGCATAAATAATAATCTCAGTTAATCTCGTCCAGTGGTGGAGTCATGAGAATAAGATGGCAACCCACCGAAGGCTTCATACAGTTCATTCCGCCTCGCTACCTCCTCCGGGGCGTAAAAGTCATAATCTTCGTCAAGCCACCGGCGCGCCATTTCCCGGTCGAGATCTGTGGTCGGGTGAACTAAGATCGTGGCTCCAACCACCACATAGAAGAAATCTGACATACCAGCATTGTGGATACTGGACAACTTCAACAAAGCGGACGGGTGGTCGGTCGGTCTGCTTTGCACACTCCATCTACACGTGGTCGGGGATAGCAACGGCGCGGCGGCCGGGGCCGTTGCACGCCTCCCGTAGAGACGGACGATTCGTGAAGGAGTGGGGGCCATGAATGCAATGTCGTAGCGATCGTTGTAACAAAGCGAGAGAAAGAAAGAGAATGAACAAAGTGTGAAGTGGAGGAAAGAGAAAGAGTCTAAACGGACGTGGTGGTTATGGGGAGAGGGGCAACCTGGTAACAAGCGAGCGTGCCGACGGTCGGCCCTCGGACTCACGTCGGAGTCCGTACTTGGGGAGCTCTAAGCGAAACCTTATGGCATCTGCCCCCCGGTTCGACTGGAGGCTTTCGTGGCGTGTTGACGATGCCGGCATAATCGTTGCGCAAAAGGGAATCAAATAACCATGTAAGGTATGTATTTGTCGTGGAACAGCCTCAAGCGCACGTTGTCCGCGGACTGCGAGACATGACTACTCTCCGCTCTCCCTCGGAACAGCGACACTATATATTATATCCAGTCTCGTGAATCAGAATACAAAAATTACTGTCCATAGTAAACATACGAGTCAGAACGAAAACGCGTCCGTCACCAAACGGTGCAAGTCCATGTGTACAATGTGCGTGTACAACATCATGCCGCCTGGTAGTCTGCCACCCATTGATCGTAATCAAAGACATCCTCACCCTCCTCAGACTCAGACTCTTCGCTACTGCTGTCGCTCACCGCGTCCACATACTCATACTCGCGCGAAACATCTGCCTCCACCTCCGACTGGGCATCCGGGATTTCCACGGCCTCAAAGTCGTCCCCGTCCTCGTCATCGTCCGCAGCATTTTCGAAGAACGCTTTCAGCTCAGCCTCCAAATGCGCCGCGTCTTCCTCTCGTTTTGCCGCACGCGCGTTCTCGACCACCTCGTTGACGCTCTCCTTCCAAAACTGGACCGCGAGCGGGTCCGAGCGCACCTTGATCGTAGCAGAGGGCTCCGCAGCGGTATCTTCCTTGTCGCGCACAGTATGTTCGATGGTCGTGAGCTCGCATAAGTCTACGGGTGCCCTCGGTCGTATTGGCTCGCATCTTGCTACCTTGACAGTGTCGGCGTCGGGCCCGAACAGCTCAGATGCGCTGTACGTGTATTCGCCATCGCCTGGGCGAGTGACTTGCGAGGCGGAGTCGTCCGAGCACAGCGCGTACTTGTAGGCATTCGCGGGTGGCTCGAGCTTCGTGCGCCCGTGGATGCTCCGGGGTGGGGTACCGAGTAGTTTCTTCGAAGGTTTTTCGCGTTCGTAGGCTGGGATGGATGTGCAGGGTTCAGTGGCATAGTGTCTAACAGCAAACCGACTCAGATGTTAGATTGTGATTCCAAACGCTGCATGCAGGAAGGAACGTACCGCTGCCACCACAAGGCGTGAGCAATGTTCCGCCGGAGGTCCTCGGTATCTATAGTATGTCGACCCTTGATGACATGTGGAAATTGAACTAGTGGGGGGATGTAATGAATGGGTATTTCTTGGGCCACCGCGAAGACCGGCATAGGCGCGGGTGGGGGGAGTGTCGAGCCTGAGGCAGGTATGTCGCTGGTGGGCGGTGACGGATCTCCTTCGCTCGGCTCGTCGCCCATGTCTGGCAAGCTGAGTACAAATGCAAGAAGGTCGTCTTCAGATGCGAACTTGAAGCCTTCTACCTCGCCAACCTCCGCAGCGCCGGTGGGCGCGCTCGAGCCATCCGAAGCATCGTCTAGGCAATACAGGGTTGAATTCACGTCAACACGGGCGAGCGGAACCACAGACGCACCTGTAACACTCTCTTCAAGATAGTCTCCAGTCGTCTCGAGGCTGTTCTCGTCCTCGGAATGGCTAGCCGTATCTACGACGCCGAGCATGGAGCTCAACCACGGTCTTTTCCAGAACGAAGTCGAGGAAACATACCTGTGGAGGAACACGGACTGCTGTACGACCTTTCTTCTGTTCGCCATATGTCGGTGTTGAGACAAGCGAGCGCGTCCGCCACTGGTGGTGGTTGATACATGTTGGTTGAGGTTGGGTGGTTGGGAGACACGAGAAGGTAAGAAGAAACGTACACGGCGGGCAGGTTCGAGGGCGTTTTGAATCGCGAAGTGGATCATCTTCATCCTCTCTCGGACGCTTTTTGATTTTTCGGGAAGGCTCAGGGACGACTGTGGTCCATGGTTGGTGAACCGGGGCGCGAGGGGGAACAACAATAGGCGTGATGGTGATCATCGACATTGTCAGTGGTGGTGAAGGTCGGTGAAAGGGTAAGGAAGGTCAAAACAATATTGAGAAGCTGATAGGTGCTGGTGGTAGGTAAGGGAGATGCGATTACGGTTGAAAGGTGGTAGGCAACCAAAACGCGTCCCGCGTCTCCAAACCAATAAGCGAGGGACAAGCGCCGCCACATCGGGACAATGCAAGAGCCACTTAGCATACCCAAAGTGGAATTGCCACTCAAGTAGACCAATCTCCACTAAAGCAGAATAATAGAAAAATATATGTGAACGTGGGACTCACATGAATGTTTGTCGACGCAAGGCAGCCACTGGATAGATATGTAGATGTTCCCGGGTTGGACCTTCTAGTTAGGGACCAGTCCTTGGAAAACACAGCGTTAAATATTGTTCTTGAAAGGGGTGAAATGCCGGTTTGCTCTTCACGTATCCTCTGAAATAACCTGAGGGATACGCAGCTCAGCGGCATTCAAAGAGAACATCGTAAGTAGACCTTGACGGGCCCTACAATTTGAAGGTCCTTGCTGATTCAGGCGTTGTTCAGTCCTACAAATGGCTACGCTATTTTACGCCATATATATTACAGTACGTTGTCGCTGCGCACCGAAATCAGACCGTCAAGTGCCTGGCCAGTCTGCGAAAGAGCGTGTAGGTCGGAAGTCCCAGGGCGCCTGACACGGTCGGAAGAGTCCGGAGCGCAGTACCGCAGCATCCAGTCTCCAGACTCCAGCCATGGCAGAATCCGAGTCCATCGCTGCTTTCGAGTCACAGTGAGCGATGACAATCCCAGTGAGACGATATACAGTGAATCGAGGACGAAGCACAGAACGAAGGAAATGCTGAAGCGCAAATCTTCATTAGACTCGGACAAACTAGCGATTTAGCGCGCATCGTCACGGCATGGGTTCTGATTGGCTGCGGACTAGGTTCGTATTGAGATTGACACCAAAGCATCGATTCGTGGTTTCCGAAACGCCCATACCCTTAGATGTAAGAGGAGTTCTTGTTACAACAGGATCGTGTGGGTAGTTGTGAATGGAGCTAGAACTTCCAGCTCAAACCGCAGCGAGGATGACGGAGCAGCGAAGCGGGCTCGAGTTGTTTTGAAGATGGAAAAAAAAAGGAACACCAGTCCAACTACGAGTACGAGTCCCAAAGTTGTGTAGGAAAGAAACACATCAGTGGTCGAGAAATAAATACGGTCAACCCTCCACTCCCGTGGTACTACTACCGCCCTCATCCCCTCCCGAACTCTCAGCACTCCAGCGCCAGAGCTCCATCCCAAGCTTCGAACGAACCAAAGGAAACGGTAGCAGCGGCACAGGCTTCCCGTCAGGCCCCCTCCTCCTCGACGCCGGCTTCGGCTTGGCCACCTTGCCTGCCTTCGCGGCCCTCCTCGCGTCCTCCTTGCGCTTCCGCATCATCATCCTCCACTCCCCCACCTGCTTGCTCCAATAGTCGCGCGCCGTCGGCGAAGGAAGGACCAACGGGTACCGCCAGAGCAGCCTGCTCGAGAGCCTGAAGAACGGGATGCGCACGGGCTGGCCCGCGGCGCGCAGGGGCGTGCCCGGGGGCGGCCCGAGGCCGTTATCGCTGGTTGGGGCGACCTTCGCCCAGCCGTGCCCCGAGTCCTGAGGGTCCGCCTGCCGTGTCCCGAGGAAGAGCGCAGGGTCGACCACCTCCGGCAGGCTCAGCCGCGCTGCCTGTTCCGCCAAGAAGTGGTATTCGTACTTCTCCTTGGGTACGGGCTGGCTGAGCGGCCCACGGTGCGCTGCGTTCGAGGCGTGGGTCCCGCAGGGACGCGGTCGAGGCGGGGCGTCGCGCGCGTACCGGACGTTCGTCGGTCGCGCTTTCTTCGCGAAGTATCTGACGGACAGGAATCATGGCGGTCAGCACTGGCACAGACGGCGGTAAAGACCACGCGTAAGAACTACGTACATGTCCCGGAGGTTGTTCCGCAATGCGATGCGCTCAGCGTTCTTCGCGGTGGGGAAGCGGCGGAAGGGTTGCGGTCGCAAGACCCCCTTGTATGATTCCTTCGCAAGTGCTGGTTTCGACCTGGCGCTTTTGCACATGGGGCGCGAGTCGACGGGTGGTTCAGCGGTCGGGAGTCCAGTATTGGTTACGGGCGAACATCCGGGTGGCGGCACAATGATGGACGGGGTTGGCCCTGAAGCTTCGAGCCGAGGTCCCTCAGCCACCGCCGCTGGGATGGTCAAAAGACTCGACGCACCTGACGGATTGCAGTTTTCCTTGTCCTTCTCATTCACAGGCTCTTCCTCCACTACCAGTGGAAGTCCACAATATACACAGACTTGGGCTAGGAAGTAGGCAAGTTAGTGTCGAATACTTGTGGTTAGAAGTCAAAATGAGGGAGACGCACGTTCTGGGGACAGACAGAGGCGTTTCCGACTCTCAGCGTCGTCCTCGTCCTCGTCCTCTCTTTTTCGCTTCGTTTTTTGAGGTGAGCCACCTGAAGTGGCGGTTGACGCGGACAGCGAGGGCGCCACATTGGCCTGGCCCATGACGGGGCCAGGTCCGAGAGTTTCGGTATGGGTAACGGGTGGCGTAGAGGCGTCTGATGACATCGAGGTAGGAGAAGTAGAATGCATTTCGGAAGGGGTGTTCGTGGGGGATGAACACATATCTGTGCGAGGAGACGGGTAGATGTGGTCGAGCGCAAAGCAGGTCCAAAGCGGTGACTAGCGCGCACGTCCGACTCAGGCCTCAGGCCTAAGCGGTTGGGGCACGTGAATGCCTGAGTTGCGAGGGCCTCAGCATTGTCCTAGTATTGTCTATGCATTGACGCTTGTTTCCCCTTGTTTAATTGGACTGTATTGGAGCGTGCGGGGTATATGGGAGGCGAGAACGATGCGTGTGGAGAAGCACGAATGGGATCAACTCGAACTTGGCAAGATTGTGGAAACGACATACCTCATAGGCTCCTCTCCTCGTGATATCCACCACATGGTTTTAATAAACCCAAATCTATCCATTCCGTTGATGTCCAGGCGACCTGAGGCGACAAGTGGGTGGAGAATAGTACCATAACTTGAATACTGAAGACAGTCGGCGCCATTGGGACGTCAACTTCGTCTGAATGTTCAAAGTTGGGCTTACTGGTGCGTTCAACATGTGGGTAGAGGTAAATCGCGCGTCGCAGGAGAGAAAAATGGGATCAGAGGAAAAGATTCCAGCCTTCAAGAATCAAGCACCTTTGAGAGAGACGGAGAGCGCGACATGATCTTTAGCGCCAGAGCGCGCGCGGTTGCCAATTGGCTGACCGACCGAAACGATACTGAACGCCGCGGCCATCGCCGCTGAAGCGATCTGAATGCGCCTCGCGCGTGCATTGAGCACTGCAAGGTGATGGTACAACGACACTCGTGCACGAAACTCTTAGGAGCGACGCACTGTGATGGGGATAGTAGTGAGTGTACGGTATGTACACGAAGAACGAAGGTAATCGGCGGAACGGACAGCGAGAGCAAGAGCGTAGACGTAAATGGGAAGGGTGTCGCAGGGGAGGTGAGGTATCGCGTTAAACAGCTTCGGTATCGTAACGTGTGCGAGAGCATCAGAGCGAGCAGGAGATAGCCACAGAGCGAGTATCGTAGGGAGTAATCAATATCGTATTCGAAGAAACCACCGAGACGGGCATTAGAGGCGTCGCGATGGATAACTGCAGTCAAAGGCGACGTGCATTTTGGAGAAGGCACAGAAGAAGCGGTTAGGAGAGCTGTGTTCCGTCGAACCTCGGAGGAGCCGGAGCCGACCGAGCGCGAGCGTTCAAATTTCAGAACGTCTCGGTCTCGTCGTACCCACCATGCCCCTCCTCAGCCTCAGGATCGCCAAACTCCGTCGCCTCGCCCATCTCCTCCACAGGTGGTTCAGCCTGTGTCGGCTCGAGCAGCCAGTCATGGTTGTAGTACGGGAGAGCGCGGAAATGCTGCATGTTGCGCAGCATGCGGAGGTCACCGACCTCCGCGATGCGCACGCCCATACGAGGCAAATCGCGCCGGTCGTACTCGAGGTAGATGCCCCATACACCATAATACGGGGGTCCGCCCATGGCGGTGTACGCGTCGTTCACCCTGTCCACGCGGAACCAACCAGCTGCACGTTAGCGTCGCGGTCGCCTGAGCAGGACGGGACGGCACTGAGGATGGAGGAGAGACGAGGCTACTCACCCGGCGGCGAACGTGTTGCCGAGCAGGGCCTCGTGGAGCATGGGTACGACGGGGTTCCTCCGAACCTTCTCTGTCAGACCACAGTATCTTGTCCGAGCCCAGACTTCCTCCTTGTCCACGGCGTCGACGTATTCCGAGACCATTTTCCTCTCGTCTTCCGCGTCGAAGACACAAGGGCGATTTGGGAACAAACCTTGCACACGCAGTCAAGCGTGAATATAATAGTGATACGGTAGAGATCGAGAGTGTCCATGCTTACCACAGCTCCTGAGGTATGGGCCGTGATCATGGGCTCGCTGTTGACTTACACGCGCTATCCGGTTCTCTGTGCCATCTGAAGCGATCTCGTGTGAACGGGGGGGGCACACACGACAATGAGGTTGTCCACTCACAAATGTACACATTGTCTTCAATTTCATTGGGATACCGCTGCAAGGGAAACCCCCTTGTGTTGGACATATCGACTGTGGGGATGTCACACAACAGACTCGCAGAACATGGAGCGGCACAATGACGAACCTGGTACCTCATGAGAATCGGAAAAAGGGTCCTCGCTTGGTGGCTCAGAAAAAGCGGTCGACGGGTCCCAGGCTAAGATGGCTTCGTGATGCGGGGGAAGTACGATGTCAGTAAACAGAGTTGAGTGGTGCGCACGGTGTCGCGAACGTACTACCAAACATGAGAGGGCGTCTCTTCCCTTGCGGGTTAGTAGCGCCGTTGGCGCGGTGGTTGGCATCATGGGATGCGAGGATGTGCTGCAGAGGTAGTGTGACCCCATGATATACAGCAGTAGAGGGGCCGGAAGTCACTGGGGTAGCGGACATGACCGAAAAAGGACGAGGATACAAGTTGGATGTTGATCTTGGAGAGAATAGCTGAGAGCACGCGACCACTTAGAATGCAGATGACCGCGCAGGGAAAGAGTTCGAGTGTTAGTAATGTGGGTGAAAGGGGAGCCGGGCGAGGCGATGAGGCCTTGAGGAGCGAATGAGAGCGAGAAAGGGTGGCCGCGAGGGCCTTTTGAGGCTGCGGCGTGAGAATCGGAGTCCGAAACGATGGGTCCAAAGCAAGGCGCCGAGTCGATCACCTTCCCCAAAGTGGTGACAACGGCGAGCGGTAAGGGGAAGACCTGCCTAGCTTTCATGATGAAATCCTAGGCATCGAGTCAAGTTGAGTAGACATCTGAATGACCACACGCATACAATCCCCTTGAGAAGTCCCGCGCTTTGAACCCATGCACCTGGCATATTTAAGCACCCAGCCCTCTACAGAAATGTCAGCGAACACCAAGTCAGTTGGAAGTGGTTGGATTGACCAGGGGCGGTGACACACTGTCACGGTCACGATATCCCATCAGGCGTTGTTGTCGCGTATTTGGCAAAGCCCTTGGAATCAAACACGACCAAATCGATTTACCGCCCGAGCCAGTTGACCGTTGTTCGCACCTCGTTCGCACGCCCTCGTCCGTTCGCTGCGGTTGCAGGCCGTCGCCCATTGTCCTCCCATTGTCGGTCTATTGTCCGCCTGTGCCGTCGACCCGCTGCAGCAACATTGGCGTCTTCTGGTGTCGACTCCCGACATCGCTCGACGTGTGAAAGCCGATGTGCCAAGAACCGAACCCGAGTCGCTCACCCTAGCCCAGTTCCCCATGCAACTTGCACTGCGCAGACGGCAGTGACGGTATTATTGCCCCAGTAGAGACAGAGTGGAGTGTTGTGCCCAAAGGATTGCGGAAAGGAGGACTGCACGTACATCGGTGGTCCTACGGGGTGCGAACATGTCCCTCGGAGAACGGCTGGGTGAGTGGTGTGCCATGTTCAAGATGAGGGTAGAAAGGAGCTTCGGCTGGGGAGGGGGGGACACCATAGGGAAGGATAGTGGGTGGTAGGATACAAGGCTCAGCTGTGACCCGACTCGCGGTTAGGTTGGTACACATGTCTTCGCGTGGCGAGCCTGGACGCAGGAAAAGGAAAAGTGACTCCCATCTGCCATGAGTGGCTAAATATATATATATATATACGCCATGACTTCAGCAAGGTTATGCTTTCTGTCCTGTCAGTATCACCTGTGACTAGACTACCAGCAGGTGCAAACCATTTCGGAGCTCGACCTCTTGGTCCTCCACCATCATCCCATGGATCTCCAAACATGTTCAGTAATGCAAACCGATATGTTCAAGTGTTCCAGAGGAAGCTCCCTCACTCTACTGACTCCGACCTAGCCCTTGAGTGGTGGAGACCACTTCCTATATTTGGGACAGCGCGACTCCTATCAGTCATCATCGCCGCAGTACATATCTCAAGGATCGTCAGGCACAAATCCTGCACACGTTCGCGTCTTCGAACCACAGTCCCTGCCAAGCTTTCTGGCATCGTAGTGGGGCTTTCACCTGAACCTCGATAAGCACCTGCGCGCCCTCAATCCGCCCAACGTAGCGTCAAGATGAGCGACACCGTCGCTCAGCTGCAAGGGACAGCAATTCCTCTGTCCGATGCGCCATGTCGGGCATGTGCCGACCCCTGTGATGAAGGTATGTACCAAGATTGAGTTCCCAGGATATCCTTCTCATGTTCTTTTGCCACTGTACATGTGGCGGAACGTAGGCCACGAAGAGCTTCCGAAGCTCGATATCGACATGTCGCCGCTCCTGGGCAACGTCAAGCCTTATGGTCGTCAAGTACGCTGCCGCACACACTCTCTCATGTCGTCGAGCCCCGTTCGCTCGCTAACACTAGCGCCCCGTGCACAGGTCGTCATCTCGACCCCTAATCCCGACTGGGCGCGCGAAGTCACGGAAGCCGAGGGCACGCTCGCCGCATACCTCTCCCGCGCCGTCTCCGGATCCGCCGCCAGCGCACTCGATACAACAGGCGCTGGCGAGAACAAGAACAAGAAAGAACCGAAACCGAAACCGGCCCTGACCACGACCCCGGCCCCGGGGGTGTTCGACACGCGCGCGGACCTGGCGCGCCTCACGCGCGTGTCGATACACAACGGGCTGTTCCCGAGCGTGAGCGGGGACGGCGCGAGGGAGACCGTGCTCGTGTTCCCGGACTTCAAGGCCGTCACGGAGGTCGAGGTGTCGGAGGAGGGCGCGCGGGAGGTGTTCGAGCGGGTGCTTAGTCCGAGCGTCCCGCTCCAGGCTGTTCCGCACGCGCGCGGGGACGACTCGGGCGGCGCGATGGGGATCAAGACGTGGTTCCTGCGGTACTCCTGCGTCATCCTCATCTGTGGGCGTTTTTTTTCGTGGTCTTAAATCCCTGGATAGCACGCTCACTGGTCGCCTTGCCAGGCTCGCACAGGAAGCGCGATTACCGCTGCTGGGCCGTCGCGCCGCAGCTCGAGCGCGGTGTGTACCTGTCCTGTTGTCTCGTCTCTTTCTCTCTATCCTTTACTGAACCCGGGTATGCTCTGCAGCGTTCACCCAATCCCTCGAGCGCGAAGGCTTCGACGTGCACCACCAGCTCGAAGACCCGTCCCTCTCCGGGCCTGCGCTCGAGGATGATCCCGCGTTGATATCCATATCTACATCACTCGCGCCCGAAGAACGCGAAGAGGAGCAGCGGGCAGAAGTGCAGCGGAGACTCCAGCAGGCCACAGAGGAGAGGCGCGCGCTCGTCCTGTTCTGCTCGCACGTCGGACAGCACAAGTTCGCCGGGAACGTCATCGTGCGTCCCTGTCATGCATCTTCCCCTTTCTCTCCTCCTTGTTGTGGCACGGTGTGTGGTCTGGTGTGAGGCTGACGAGGCGCGTTCAACGCGTGACTTACAGATCAACATGCCGACGGGGGCGGCGGTGTGGTACGGGCGGGTCACGCCGCACGAGGTGGACGCGATCGTGCGGGAGACGGTCGTCGGCGGGAAGGTCCTCCCCGCTCTCCTGCGGGGCGGGCTGAACCTGTCTCATCCAGGGCGCGGGGGTCTGAATGACTGGTAATCTCGCGGGGTACAAGGATCGGAATCGTCGCGATTAGACGTTTGGTCACGGTGGAGGATGGGTGGGATCATGGATGTGGGAAGTGGAATATACAGGGGTTCGTATCCAGCGCAGCTGATGTACACTAAATAAGGCCATACTGGGACTCGGTGGCGGATGCTGGGGAATAGAATGGAACGGTTGGTGCGAGAGCGTGTATGTCAAAAGCCTTTGGAAGGGAAGGACGTTGACATGGAACTGCGGTATTTATGCGGAGGAAAGCGAGAAGGAGACAGCCTAGATCACCCTTGGAAGAAGAAATAAAAGGGATTCGGAACACCGTACACTATCTACAGATACAGTGATGCAAGCACGTGGAGAGACCGGGAGAATGGGGGAACGGGAGAACGTAAGTCAGTGTGAAACTCGGCATAAAAGAAAACAACCCAACAGCGCGTTAACAGTCATGGTGCAGCCCGCAGGCGTGGACCGGAAAACATTAAAGGCGTAACAAGACATGGCACCCGCCTACCAACATACGCGAGTACCTGTTCGTGAACAAAACATAACCATGCCGCATACCTGCATATTCCCCCCTTCCCCCCTCTTCCCCTCCTCTTCGCCCCTTAAGCTCCCTCATGCGCCCGCCGGCGCGCAATCATGTCTTCCGCCGCGCTCCCATAGTCCTTCACGCGGCGCGGGAAGCCCGAGCCCTGGACCCACTTGAGGCGCCGATGCGACGTCCCGAGGCGCGGCGTCCCAGACCCAGACCCGAACACCGCCCCAAAGCCCGCGTAAGAGTGCGCCAGGGCGGGGAGGGCGCCGCGCCCGCGCAGGAGGTCCGCCTGCGTATCGAGGAGCCACTCCATGCTGCGCTCGTCGACGGAATCGAGCTCGGGCGCCTCGATGTCGAGCACGCACACGCGGCTCAGGAACCGGCTTCGGTGCAGCTCGCGCCGCAGGGGAGCGGGCACGCGCCTCGTACCTGGCTTGAAGTTGTTGTGACTGTGACTGTTGCCGTGGCTGCGGCTGCTGCTGAGAGTGCACGGGAGGGGAAGGATGGAGGGGGTGCGGAGACGGCGGTTCGTGTGCCGACGGAAGGCGCGGGAGAAGCACTCGTCGTCCGAGTCTGAGTCGGAAGAGGGATCGTCTTGCTCCGCCAGAGCGGTCGCGCTGAAGGAACGAGAGAGCGGGGAAGGACCGGGCGCTTGCCATCGGCCGTCGGAGGGGTCGGGTCGGCGCGGGCGCGTGGTGCGGCGTGCTTTCGGGGCGTGGACTTGGGGAGGCGTGGTGGATTTCGGTTCAGGGGGCATGTCGCATTGTGTGGGCTGCGTGTTTTCCAGGGGAGAAGGCGAGAGGGCGAATGGAGGGGCCATCTTGGGGGCGCTTCGCTGCGAGTTGTTGTTCGGCTTGTCGACCGCAGGGCGCTGGTGGTTGGTAGGCTCTTTAGTCTCCGCCTGGACAACTACAAAAGGGTTGGTATCGTCGTCAAAAGCATCTGTAGTATTATAATCAGCGAGCACTCGCAAGGAACTGCTTTGTTGCTTTGTGAGAGGACTCCCACGCACAATCGCTCGACCAGTCTTCCAATGTCGGGCGCTCTACATGTACTTCAGACTTCCCCGTCTTCGGGGAGTCTGGACCTACTGCTATCGACGACTGTGAGCTATCAAGTCCACTGCCAGTGGAATGGATTGGATCATACCGGGATTCGGTTCCGTAGAGCAGTTCACGGACCTATCTCGTAGCTGAATAGATCTCCTCCCCAGAGCGCATGCGAGGCGATACTCAAGCCGGAGGGCGAAGAGTTCCGCAGCGTACGGGCTCGAAGTATCGTATACTGTGAAGGCGTATCCATGAGCACCATGCATCCCGGCGTCGCAGGTGCGGCTTACACGAGGCCGCTGTCGAGGTCTTTCCGTGCTTGAGCGTCCGGCAGTTTTCTTTCCTGTCGCTGCGGGGTGCATGGGCCCATACTGAATGAAGGTTCTGAAGACCGATATTTGCTTGATACAGGTAGTCGTAGCTGCCTTGAGAGGGCATGGTGGGTGAAAGTCGCGTGATAGTTGCGGTGGCCATGGTCGGCAATTAAAGTAACATAAAAACCTAGGGAGATGCGACGACGTGGGCTCGGAAGTCCCGCCAGGGGAGTTCTCACGCTACCCTAGAGTAAAGCAAAACATTAGCGATACTTCAGATGCAAAGTCATATCAAGGAGCCCTGTCGCTATCTCACCTGAGGAGGTGGAGAGATCAAGACGGGGTCAAGGCGGTGAAGCGTAGAAAAACGCCTGGGTTGGCGCGCATGCCGCGTGTACAACGAAATCACGTGGTCGTCGCATTTTCTCCTGCAGGTTGCCATGCCTCAACTTCCTCCGACGTACATTCTCCAGCCCCGAAATTCATCTCCGTCCCGTCCTGTGCATGCATTTTGAGTCCGCCCAAAACTCAGGTTCGGTGGGGTTCATGCGCGCCTTTGCCATAGGCGCCTGTCGTCAGCCACGTCCGTTGTTTGTCCGTGCTAGGCAAGTTCTTCCCCTCCATGAGTTATCCGAGTCAAGGATCAGTATACGACATCTGTTGCATCCTTGAAGCTCCTTCATAGCCGTACAAAGAAGGAAAGAAGATAAATGGTGAGTGGCGAGCCACTTACAATACATTGTAGCCGATACCCTCTGGGCAGTGGACCACCGTAGGTGTGCCGCCGTTCCTTCCCTGCCTTTTCTGAACCCGTTTTTTACCCTGCGAGGCCCGAGTGCATCAAGGCAGACTCTGAGTCACTGTCGAGTGCCACATTGGTTCCAGAATGCGAAGCTCTGGAAATTGACATTTGCAGTGCCTCCGGATGGATGATATCGGCTGACAAGGTTGCCAGAATCCACTATATTCTGCAAAAGGCGAGGCTTGTGTGCAAGCGTTCAACTCTTCGAAATCGATCCAGCGGCACCCCTACGGTCCTGACTCAGATCTACAGCCTAAAGCATTCGACTCCTTGTTCATCCCGGCCAAGGTAAATGTGACTTGCGCTAGCCGCATAACTCAAAAGGCAAGTTGCAGAGCCTTTCGCCAAGTTGGGAGGATTGCTGTGGCACACTCGTCGTCTCACAGCCTCAAGTGCCGACTGCCCGCCATCGCACAATTTAGCCGAGGTCCTCTCCCCTTCTGCCCGCTTTGGTTTCAGAAACGGCGTACGGAGGGTATAAAATACGGGTGCGACGATAGAGATTCAGCATCGGACTCGGCTCAAATTGCATATCTCACCTCTCGCTTCTGCGTCCACACGCCTTACCTCACATCTCCGCCTTCCGCCTCTGTGCCTCTAGCATTATGACCACCATACTTTATACTCCGACCGGTGAGGACACAGCCCTTGAAGCTCGAGTCTCGCCAGTATCAGCATCCTTACTCACGCGCACACTGCCTCACAGTCACCCGCGTCCCCTTGCCCAACCGGTCCGATGCGACCGTAGACCCCAGCTTCAAGATCAACATCACTAAGAAACGCACGGGCAAGGTCGGCCTGCAAGTGAGCAAGATTGTCGACCTGGACGCGTTCATGACGATGTGCCGGACCTTTCGCCACCGGACTCTCGAGGACCTGCTATACGACCCTGCGCTCTGGGCAGAGTTCACGCGCATGCAACTTGATACTATCACCCTCCGCGACCGCATCGACGGGCTTTACACCACGCGCCCCGACCTTACCCCCCCGAGCGGCGCGCCCCAGCAGGCGCTGCACGCCTTCGTAAGTGGCTCCCTTGCTCTCGATTCGTGGAAGGCTGTCACCTAATGGGCGCTGCGCTTCGTGCGTTGTGCATGGTAGATCCCTGGGGGCCCTAAGTATCCCGAACTCCAGAGGAGCGTGACAGAGCGGGTCCAGTACGGGAACCTGCATCACGTCCTCGCGGACATCCTTGCGTGCCAGGCGGTGTGGTACCTGAGGGCTGTGGTGCGTCTTCTTTCTGCGTTTCTTGTGCCGCGACGTGCTCTGAACTGACGACGCTCTTGCTTATGCAGCAGGGCAACGCGGGAATTGTCGAGAGGTTGGCTGCACGTCGTGGACCAGACGCGGAGGCCTGGCAGCCGTGGAGCAAGATCCGTGGCGGCACGGTGCAGTATCTCTTGAACACCGTCTACGTCGTGAGCGTCCGCAGGATGAAGACAAAGGTAGGCAGCTGTTGGGCTTACTTCCCGGAGGTTGAGATCCGGGGTTGTGTTGTGTCTGAGAGCGAGTTTGACTCGGCGTCCTAGTCATTCAGTTAGGGGTTGTGGGGGTAGGGTTGTATATAATCTTGTGATGCTATGCAATGGACTTTGTTATTGTCATGGGAAAAATGCGTCGCATGAATGAACGTTGATCTGAGCTGTGCTACGAATGCTATAATCCAGGTAACATGACCACTTCTAGAAACCAATGCATCTGATGTCCGCCACGATACATACTTCATGCCTTCCCGCCAATCGTCTTCGCTCAAAACGTCTTCGCTGCATAGCAATCATGTTTAGCTTTCTAGGCTTCCATTTTGGTCATCGATGTAAGTATCAAGTAAAGTATACCCGACGAACACTTGGACACGCTTCCGCTGCATACCGCGGGGCCAACTCTCGAAGCATGGCAGCGGCCTCCGCTTGGAATATCGACTGGGACGTGCAGTGCCGAGATCTCATGTCCATCGATCCTGAGCATGCATTTTGAGCCCCGCTTGAGCTTTGCATGCCTGTATCTAGGATAAAGCTGTTTCTTTGGTACTCCTCTCTTCCCGCAGTCGACCCGACCTTTGCCGTGACAGGATAACACCCAGTCAATGAGACCGGCTTTGAGAACCCAAGGCGGCGTCGGGTATGCCACGACGTCCAACGCTTAATGCCCTCCCTAGAATGCTTTAGCCAAAGTGGCCTCTCGCTTGCTGGCCCATCTCACGACAGACAATGGCGAATACCGCCACCCCGAATATGGCTGCAGAAGGACCAGGACTGGTCTCCTGTCACAACCATATTCCGGACCGCGATTTCGGGTAAGCGCGGTACAGAAGACAATAGCGACGGATATTTACTCGGTTGCTAATCCAATGGGTGAATAAGGTTGCATTGTTCTTTTGTTAACAAGCGCCTTTGAAAATTCAGGTCCAGAAATGGCTGCGACAGGAGACCAGTCCCGGTCCTTTTACAGCCATATTCCGGCCTGCGGTTTCTGCCATTAGCCGTCGTGTCTTCACTTGTGGTCGACGAAGAATGAAAAGTAAAAAACCGGGTGCGACGTCGGGGAGTCCACATCGCCCTCCTCGACTTGCATCAACACAAGTACCAGCGTTTCCGGCAGGCAAATATGATTGCGGCCCCGGTGCCAGTGTGTAGTGCTTCTGCCTGGTAGGTGCCTCACGGCTTGTGGTCGCTGTTCTGAATAAGTACCCGCGATAAGACTTCCTGTGCAATATGAATGGAAAAAGTTGAACTTGAAGGTGAAAGTAATTGTGAGGGCGATGCAGCTTCCCAACTTCAGCTTAGCTGGCATGGGCTGGCAAATCGATCCTTGTCATGCTGGTGCCTGGTGGCAGTGAATGTCTGAATGGTATGGGCGTCTACCGTCCCTTCCTTCTCGCCGGTTCGCCACTGGTCGCCGCGTCAAGCTATCGGAGTGCTCTCTCCAAACCCCCTCAGCTTGCCTATGGAATTATGGCTTCTTATCCTTGTATGTAAGCGCAGCGGATGGAACGATCCCAGCAACGCTCAGGAGAATAGAGGACTTCGTGCAAGGTAATTACTCATACTCCATACTAGTAGTAAGGCCTACTATGGCCTACCATTCTCCACAAGTCCCGCGTGTTCTAAAGACTGGAAGCCCATCTCTTCAGTTTTCTTTTGTCCTCCTTCTCCCAAAATATTCCAATGGTCCGGCTGATGATAAAGGCTCGGTATGCACAGGAACGCGCGTGGATCTTCATGCACCCTATTCGGGGTCGCCTCAGACAATAGTGCATTATTAGTTTGTGGTCGTGGACTCGTGCGCCCTTCAAACGTCCAATTCTACGCCGTGACCAAGTGGCTCACTAATAACATCTTCCTCTGCCATTGAGATATTGTGACGGACGCAAAAAGTGTTGTTCAATTACCATCGGCGAGCCGAACACTGTCCGATCATATTTGGGGTCAAATGATCCTGCTGTTCACCGCTTTGGTGGGCCACTTTTGAGTGGCACAACGAGAACCTGACATGTCTTGTGGCTCATGATGCTATTGACTGACATTTTTGCTAGAATCCACGATATGTGAGGCTTGTGCACCGGCAACAAGTCTTCGGCCCCACAACCATGTTGCTGTGGGCGCCGGCCAACGCACAAAACACGCGATTACTTCTCCATCCCAAATAATTGTCAATCCATCCGCATAATTCTAAATCTAAATTGAAGCGCTTATCATCAGGTTCAGACCATTGCTTTGGTACGTTTGTCTTTTCGCAGGCGACGGGATGTTTGCCGGGACCAACTAACACTCAGTCAATAGCAACAGCTTTGAGGACACAAGGTGGCGTCGGGTATGTCCCGCTGTCCTAAGCTCAATACCCGCCGTCGTATTCTTTAGTCGAAGTCCTCTCCCGCTTACTCACCTTGACTGGCCGACGGGGCGCCGAAGGACGAGTACGAAAGGTATAAAAGCTAGATGCGTGGACTGGAATCCCACATCGCACTCCCCGGCTTGCATCTCTCGCCTCTCGTCTCTACATCCGCTCCCCTCGCCTCCCATAAGCAACCCTTCGCCCCTACCTCGCTAGTGCCTGCCCATCATGTCACTCCAGAGAGACTATAATTTCTGTGAGTACCCGGCCCTCGAGTCTTGTTTGCAGCACGCATCACGGCATTCTCACTAACGCACTCAACAGGCCTCCCCCTCACCTTACCCACCTACACGGAGAAAGTAGATCCCAGATTCAAGGTTGACATTATCGACCCTCGCACCGGCAACATCGGCCTGCAGGTCGGCGACATAGTCCAACTAGAGCGCAACAAATCGGCGATATGCAACCCGCGCCGCGGCTGGAAAAACCCTCCGGAGTTTTTGTACATGCCCGAAAAGTGGGGGAAGCTTACGGACATGAGGCTCGATGGGATCGTGTGCGGGATGCTCGACCCCAGGAGGCTGCACCGTGGCCTGTCCGACAAGCGCGACGACCTCACCCTCCCTACCGACAATCCCTCGTACACCCTGCCCGCCTTCGTACGTGGTTCTATTGCGCTGGACTTGTTTATTGGTGGCTAACAAGTGGTGTGCGTGGATGATAGATCCATGGAGGCCCTGAGTGTCCCGTTGTGACGGGCCCGCCAGTCCGATACAAGGACCTGCACCACATCCTCGCGGACATCTTCGCGTGCCAGGCGGTGTGGTACTTGCATACGCGCCTGGTGCGTGCTCCTCCCCTTAACTCCTTCTACCATGTACTCTGAGCTGACGGCGTGTTGGTCTGTGCAGGGGGAAGACCGGAGGGTCATCGAAAGGCTAATGAATGGTCGCGACCCCGACGACTCGATGATTTGGAGAAAGTGGAAGGAGGTTTGTGGCAGGTCGGAAGAATACCTCAACGCGCTCTACGTCGTGAGTATCCGCAGGATACGGCGGGACAACGCCTGGGTTTACTTCCCGGAGGTTGAGATCCGGGGTGACATCCCGTGAGTTCGGCTCGGTCTAGTTATCGGGTGTAGGTGTATGATAACGGGCATGTGTACCGGTTGTGTATATAGTATGTGAAGTCTTGCGATGCGATCCAATGGGCTATTTCATTGTCATGGAAAGAACGTGTGGCGTGAACGTCGATCTTGACTAGGGTTTGAATGCCACGGGCCAGGATATTACTATAGCTAGCCACCGGCGCAAGGTTTTCCAGAGGGGCATAAGTGACAGACATGACAGCATCATCGTATTCGATGTCCGTCGCAATACATAACTCCAGTGGTACAAGTAATATTACAACAGTGGGTGTGCATATGCAAAGTCTAATGGCTACAAACCAGTTGCGTGACTCTACGACACCTACACGCTAACCTTCTACCAATACAGCGGACCGGCGCAGCACCACAAGATAATATAATGAGCCCCAATACTAGCCAAGGATTATATAAGAACGAAGGTCGAAGGTTGAAAGAACGAAAGAAAGAAACTGCAGGCTTGCGCCGCTGTCCGAGTAGATCATCAAACTTTGCGCCAATAGTCGTCACCCAACACCTCGCCTTTCCCCAAGACCCTGGTCTCCAGGTCGGCATTCTGGTCAAGGCAAACAGAGGTATCGAGCACGCCTGCGTCTCCGAATACGACGCGCGCGACGTGTGGGGCCCACTCCCGGAGCACGCCTGCAGCGGCACCCTGGAAGAACTGACGCACCGACTCGCGGTGGTCGACCCACGCCTCCTCCTCGAGCACCCATGCGACCGTCAGTGGGTCGTCGGTGTTCCTCCGCACCTCAAGCATCTTATCGCGCTTATCTTGCCAGTGGATGGGCTGGGGCACGAAGTCTGGCTGGAGAGTACAACCCGTGTCAGCCAGCGTCCGGGTAGAAAGACGGCATAGATGGAAAGAAGAGACGCGCCTCGAACATGTGGATCTCGATATACCTAAGGCGCGGGAAGCTCGCGAGGATGTCGTACGTCGACCACGGGCACGGCGACGTATGTAGGTCCGGCAGCCTCTCGAGCACCCCAAGACGCAAGCTCACGAGCTGCCGTCCCAAGAGCACGCACACGCTCTCCAGCGTCTGCGGGACATGCACGAGCACATGGAGGTGCGTGAGTGTCGGCGCGGGCCTAAAGCGCTGTAGTGCGCGCAGGCCACACGCGAGCGAGTGCAGCGACGGCGGCAAGACTTCCCTCCCAGGCGCCATCATGATCACGTCGCCCAGCTCGGCGCCGTGGTGCGAGAGCGCGAGTTCGGCGACGCGGCGGTGCGCCTGGACGAAGCGCGCGATGTCCGGGGTGAAGGGCAGGGATGTTGCGAAGGACGCGAGGCGGGGGAGGTGTGCGGAGCGGAGGAGCGTGCGTGACGCCCAGCCGTCCACGTCGTCCTGGATCTGCAGCGTCAGGCGCTTGACGTTCTGTACGGCACCAAGAAGCTGGACGAGCCCCGCGACGGTATCCCGGTCGAGCTCTGTGCGGATCGCGATGGTCAGGTCGAGCACGGCTAGTCCGATGCTGGGAGAGGAAGAGGTGAGGTCGAGGAAGTCGAGGATGGGCTTGAGACCCATGAGCTTCAGTGTTCGATATCGTCGTGTGAGGAGAGCGTGGTTGCCCTTCGCTTCCTTCGAGACGTCGCGTAGGCCTCTGCAGACGCGCGCGAGGGAGTGGATGTCATAGCCATCATCAAGGTACTTGAAGATGTCATCCCATACTTCGAAAGGGAGCTTCATGTCTGAATACACAGGTGCAGGCGGTGGGCTCCGCGGAGACAACAACGATCCTGATCGAGTGCGCACGACTGAGCAAAACGAATCAATGGAGGGGCGAGGAAGCTCTCCTACTTTCTAGCGGGCTGTTCGCGAGGTACCAGAGCGGCGCCAGAGGCTGAACGTTACCCGATAAATCGTGCTTGAGTGGTGAGGTCGCTACCATCTCCCACTTCACTGTTGGGACCGAAGCCATCACGGTCAGCATCGGCATGTGCGTTCCACCTCGGCCCCCTTTGCCATCTAACAAGGCATGGGAAACACACCGACCTGTATCCTCATCATTGCGGTACTTGTCAATCAAACTGAATCCCTTCCTATGCCCGCCCTTCCGCAAGCCAGACGGAAGGGATGTCCATGAACGAACGTGTCTGATGACTTGCGACATGTCAGGTGGCCAGCCACGGGATGCCAGGTGCAAGTACCAGTACTAGAGAAGAAGCGAAGGTACTGCGCGCGAAGCGAAGCGAGGGTGGGTAGCCCAGGGGAGCAGCTGAAACGAGAGGAAGGAAGGTGTGGGGGAGGGGCAGTTGAGTGTTGTGGGAGATGTACTGCTGTATAGGCCCAGCCTCGTGGCGACGCGAGCGCACGGTGCTGGATGATAGCACGCTACCAGGATACCATCGGCTGTCCGGGAAGTTACTCGCTGAGGCTCGGAATGCCATGTTTGGCGCCGCGCACATCCATCTGCCAGATCCATCATGCTTGAACAGCGCTGAGTGGGCTGGTGCTCGACGTATCGTTCGACGTGAGAGAAGCGATGGACTGCGTGTGATGCCGGGCCAGCGAGGGCCGAGGCGTTTGCCCTCGAGCTGTGCTGTCGTTCTCCAAGTTTCCCGTCCGTGCTTGTGGTTACCCAGGTACGTTCCGCGGTGCTCTCTGCCGGGAAGCGCGAGGCGCCGTGTGTCGGGGCGGTATGGGCCAGTGCAGACGACGTAGCATGCATGGAAACGCAAGCACTGTCTAGGCCTCAAAATATGCATATCTCATCATCATCAGTCCACCAATCTGAACAGATCGAAGCAAGGCATACGTACCAGACAAAGCCTGAACCACATCTTCAACTCTCACGGACCCCAACCGAATGATGCACCGCCATCGTGCTCACGGCCCGTTTGCGGCAGGGAAGCAGACTGGCATATCGAGTACGTTTTTGACACTTCACGCGACACGTTAGATTGAAAAACACATTAAACATGCGAAGAACGGTCGCAGTCATTGTGGATGATTGAGCCACTGTCAAGGATGCCAGAAGGACGTAGCACTACACAACCTCTTGGTCAGCGGTGGGGATCACAGCATAACAATGACTGACATACTCGCGACGGCTGGGCCAGCGACGACTCCAAAAGAGGCGTCCTAGGACGGAAGAGCGGTATCGAGGCGCGCGAAGCGACACACGGCACGCTTCCTCGACTTCTGTCACCGTGTCAGGATGGATAGAATTGAGAGACGCACTGCCCTAACAAGAAGAATGACCGTGGCAACGGATGATCGCCCCTGCGGCATAGCCAGGAGAGATGCCGGAAGGGGCAGCTCCTCACTCTGAACGACATCCGTGAACGAAGGGCTTCAGCAGGCATCGGTCCCCGTCGCGATCCTCAAGGGACGCTGTACGGTCTTCCCGATGACAGTGACAGCATCACGATCGTCGATACCGGCATGGCGGGGGGTCCGGGGCGTGGCCGGCAGGCTTCGCTTGGAGCATCGCCTGGCGTCCCTACCCGAGAATGGCCACTGTCTGTATCGCCTGCTACAGAGAAGTCCGTGAGCGAACCATTCCTGACCCTCAACAACAGAAAGCACGAACCTTCCTAACAATAATAGCCCATGGATTGACCCTCGGAGACCCTAAAAGCAGTGGAATTCCTCCATAAACCCAAAGACGACCCTCGCGGGTTACGAACGTCGCGTAACCCGACTCCCCCTCCCCACGAAATAACTTACACCTACGACGACGGCGAGGCCCGCGCGCAAAGGGCGCTCTACACCTCCTTCCAATACCCCTCCCCAAACGTGCAGCGCTCTTCAACGTACACGCCCTCGCCCTCACCACCCCTTCCGCGCACGACACACGACGTGTCCGGCCGCCCCTGGCGGCCATACAGGACCCGCGTGACGTGCGTCGTGCACTTTCGCAGTACGCGCTCAGCGTTCTCCCCGATCTCAGTCTTGAGGGTTTGGAGGCGCGAGTCGGGTAGATCGAACACGAACGCAACTACGACTCGGGAACGCGGCGAGACTGGGCGTGCACCTGTGGGTCGGCGCGGGGCGAGCATCCAGTCGATGGGGTACGACCAGATGTCTAGTCTGGCTTGTGGCTGTATATCGCGCGCGCAGGATTAGTACGGGCAATGTTATTGGAGAGAGGAACGAAGACGACTCACGTCCGGCGGTTCGAGCACGCGCAGCTGCAAGAATCGCAGTCGCGGGAAGCGCGTCGCCACGTCCGCGGGGGACCACGCACTGCTCTTCTCCCCCCGCGGACGTCCGCCCAACCCCAGCTGCAGACTGACGAGCTGTGGCCCAAGGCTGCGCGCGAGCGTATCCAGTGCGCCGTCGACGTGCAGCGTGACGTGGAGGTGTGTGAGAGTGGGCGAGCGGTGGAAGCACCGCAGGAACTCCATGCGGCACGCGAGGATGCGGAGCGAGGGCAGCGGGAGCACGGGGCCGAGCGCGGCGGGGTCGATCGCAGGGTCCGCGATCGACAGATCCTCAATCGAGCCGTGCGTCTGGACGAAGTCGAGCACTTCGGCCGTGCAGGGCAGGGACGTGGCGAACGCCGTGAGGAGCGGGAGCGGCTCGTTGAAGAGCGCGCGCTGGGCTACCGCGAGCGCGAGCGCGGGGTCGTCGACGTGCAGTGACAGTGAGCGCAGTTCGCGGAGGGTGCGGAAGGCGACGGGGAGGCAAGACGGTATTCGAGAGTCTGCGCACCGGATGTACAGGTGCTGGATTGTTGATGCGAGAGCTGGGCGGTTCGTGAGCGCGGCGGCGAAGGCAGTGATGGCGTCCGTCGTCTCTAGGTGGAAGGTGTGGCGTTTCAGCGCATCGCGCGAGATGGTTCGCAGCGCATGGGAGACTCGCGCGACACGGAAGAGGTCGCGTTGGTCATCAATGCATGTCAGTATTTGTTTCCACAATTCGGGCGGGAGCCCTGCGATCGTGTTTGCTGGTATTGGAGGAGCGACCACTGAGACCTGTAATAGGATCTCTGGAAGTCCTATCGTCGATTATCTAGATGCTCCTGGTTGCAAAAATTTCACATTCACTTACTCTCGTGCATCGTCCATGACGTCGGAGAGGACACAAAGTCCTCGGAAGATTGCGCCGTCCACCCGCAGTCGGAAGCCACTGTTAGGCCTACTGCGAACAACGGGTAAGCACCACACTTATCTACCACAACTTATCTCCCCGGTGACATTGATGCTTGCGAATCGGAGTGCGTGCTCTTAACAGAGACATTGAGACGAGAGCTCACCTTCGTCCTCTGAACCGTAGTTGCGCACAAACTTCTCGTGGCGAAACCCAGCGGCCGTCCGCGCAGCTGCGTCATCTCTGCGGTCGCGGATGCGATGGACGGTTCCGATTGAGGCCCAGGACGAGAGCCGGCGCACGATCTTCGCCATCGTCTGGGTCTGGGTCTGGGTTGCCTGCGAGCTTGCACAGGGAGTCGGGGAACGTCGGCGGTGGTGGTGGTGGTAGTAGTGGTAGGATGCCAAGTGTCGGCGTCGACGAGCGTTATGTGCATAGCGACTGGGGACTGGCTGCAGCATCCACATAAGCAGCTCGGAATCCGATGAATTCTAGCCGGGCGGTCACGTATCTCCATGTCAGAAGACGATCTGTCAGGGCGACTGATGATGAACGCAGTGTGGGAGGGAACGGGGCGCGCGGGAGGAGAGCGAACGGGAGGAAACGAGGTCGCGTTTGAACGCTAATGCAAACGCGTGAGGGACGACGCGTCGCGGACAGCTCTAAATACACGTAGAAACAAGAATCTAAAACATAATAAGACGGGACAAGGCGAGAGAGACTCGGGCGCGAGCACAATACAAGCTCGCTTACCTAATGCAATCTCCAACACGCAGGGGCGGACGGGAACTTGGAAGGTTTAGACGCAGCCCGCGACCGGGGGGCCCAGTGTGCGCGCAGGTCCGGTCACCCTGGTCCTGTGCTCTGTGTTCTGAATGTGTGGGGATAGGTGGCAGGTCGCCTGCCCATCACCGACGCGCGGGCTTCCCCGGATATCTCTTCTGTAGTATTGCGTATCACTGACAGTCATGTTTTCCCACCGCAACAAAACCCCCCGCACCGGGCGAGGCGCCCATAGTGGGGAGATCTTCCGGCTTTCAGAATCTTAAGATTGAGAATCAGTTGAAGATGGGAAGGGCGAGAGGGCAAGGCCACCACGACACCTGTAAGGGAGGACCCGCTGACAACCGCACGCAGCACGACATGTGCCGTTCTCGTTCCTAGCCCGCTTGCTTGGCGAATGGATCACCTGCTGCGACATCTGTCGATGGAATGACTTGTGTTTATACTACTGACAGTTGCGGACAAAGTGGGGATGGGGTGGACATACAGTAAGTACTGGATAAGTAGCCGCTACTGGACCGCATCAAGGAGACAACCGTAGCTTGTCTGGAGAACCTCGAAGAACACGTACCAATTCCCCGCCTCCCAACTTGAAGTGTCCTCCAGCCTCCAGGGTGGAGGGCATAACGACGAACCCATGATCCATGGCCAGCAGGCCTAGGGATGCTATATTCAGGACACTGGCTACTTACTGGACGCCCTCAGAAAGCGTCTGAGGCTGCTGACGGTGATGAGTGGTGATGATGGGCCCCGCGAGGCTAGCTGATGTCCCAGCCATCAAATAGATTCCAGTACAACTACGTACTTAGTAAGTAGCATCTCTCCCCTGGCACGAGATAGGATGCCGGCACTGGTGTCCACCTGTGCCCAAAATCCTTCGGACGGCCGCTTGCAGTGCACTTTGTGGGAGTCGCGGCTGGTCCATCCCCTCCCTCAGTTGCCCCTCAACGCATCCAGTGCCCAGTGTCCCGAATATTTGCACATCCCTAGGGTGTACGCACAGAAAAGAATTCTGCTGAGCAGACCAAGATGGCCGCGATCGAGCCCGGCACCGACGACGAGGCCGCCAAGAGACGAATCTAATCTCATGCTTATCTTATCTGCTTAACTTAGCCCCGGCCCCATGTCCTACTTAGCTCAGCGCTCAGTGCTCAGCTCCCGGAGGACTCCCGGGCTCCGAGTCCGAGAAACGCCATTGTTTACGGTCGGTCAACAATGGGCTTTACAGTTGCCACGACGGAGGATGGTAAAGGTATTCAAACTTTCACAGCAACCTTTACCATAATGCAATGCAGGACATATTCCACTGATTATGCACCCCGTGCAGGAAAAGGCTCGCCTCCCACATGGGCACTCAACGACGTCCCGAGTGCGCAGCCCAGCGTTCCGAACATACCCTCGACGTCACCCATTCATTTGTCGCGAGCTCGGTTAACTAACTACATACCCTATGACGACAATCCGATGTGCAGCCTCGCTTCATGTGCACGACTTCCCAATTCAAGTTGCTTCGCTTCAATTGCTTCAAGCTTCTCCAAACGCTCGCCGCCGCTCCGCAAGACTTCAGACCTCGGTTAGGTAGCCGCGTTAGATCCTTGAATTCACCACGTACGCGACACGGGCGACTCGGATTCGGAGGAAAGAGAAGCGTCATGGGCAGAAGGGTAAAATTCAGAGACCTTGTATTTGCAGGTACGTATTACATTACGGTAGCTCGGGAACCGGGAGGAAGCGCAAATAAACTAACTAGTACTACAGTGGACGAACAATATATGATGATGTCGGATCTCGATCCATCTGGGGCCGGAGGTCCACCGTCACAAAGCTACAGAACGAACACGACGGTGCCGTAATGTGTAACAAGGAACAAGGCTTGGAGCTCGGATGAGGGGGGGGGCAGGGGAAACGAGATTGAGATGATAACGCGCACAACGGAAGGTCTCGAGACGAGACGACTCGGAGACACGAAAACGGCAGCGAGGTGATGCAGAACGAACATCACAAATATTACACGGCCCCCGGGTTTTTCCCTCATGGCCATACCGGTCACGGTCACCGCGCGGTATACGCACTAGTGAGAGGTGGCATCGGAGAGAGAGAGAGGAGGGAAAATAAAGAGGGGGACGAGTGAAGGAAGGGGGCCGCCTGTGCATGCACAGAGTATCGTAAGCCAGCACACTGGCACCGGCACCGTGCCGTCTGTCCTTCATATCGTCGGGGAGTCGATATATATCTTGCGCGATGCATGCATCGGCATGGGGTTGCGTGAGTATGTATGAAGGCAGGAGGCAGGGGTGCGGCAGGGGTTGCATGCTAACGTATCCGTATCATATAATGGTGTAGGGTGGAAAGGCAGAAAGGGCGGGCGCACGGGCGAATGTCGCAAGACCGTCCCGTCCGACAGACAAACAAATCGGCCTCAAACCTCCTTGGCGAGGGGGAGTGCCGTGAAAAAGAGCACGTACGAAGGGAAGAGCAGGCCTAGCCATGCACCGGCGCCGCGAGCCTCCGCCCGCCGCGCATCCGCACGTCTCCTTCGTCCACGTCCTCCCGAGTCTCGCCCTCCTCTCTCCTGCCCACACCCCCATCCCCGTCCCCGTCCCCCTCCTTCTGGTGGTGGTCCCACCCAGCCGGGCCGAGCAGCGCCCGCTTCGTGTTCGCAGGCCCGAGGGTCTGCGACGCGATCCGCTTGAACGACGGCCTGTACGCCGCCCCCGCCCCGGTCCCGGTCGCGTAGTCCATCTGCGGGAGGGCATATCCGTCAGCGCCGCCCGCCTCGTCCCCGAACGCGTGCGCGAGAGACGAGCTTGCCTGGCTCTGGCCCTGGCTCTGGTTCTGGCTGGGCACCGACACCGCCGACCCGCTGCTCGAGCTCGACGGCGGCCTGTTCAGGATGTCCGCGATCTTGCTTCCCCCTCCTGCCCCTCCTATCCCAAGCGCCCCAGCGAACGCAGCATGCGGCACGACCGGGCTCATGCTCTTGCTCTTGCCCATGCCTGGGTTCGTCATCTTCACACCCCCGGGCGGCGCTGGGGCGGCGAGCGAGCCCTTGCGCTTCGGCGCGAGGTTCAGCGTCATTGGCGCCTTCCGCGCCAGCACCGCCTGCTCGTAGCTCTTCAGGTCGTCAGCGTCGTGCAGCGTCGTCCGCACCGTCGAGTTGTAACCCGTCGACGCCGCCGGCTCGTGGTCGCCGGTCGACGGCCGCTGTCCATGCCCATGTGCGTGTGCGTGTGCGTGCCCATGCCCGTGGCCGAGCCGCTCGTCCGCGAACAGTGGTGGAGTCTTCATGCTGGGCAGGCTCGCCACACGCGAGTGGCGCCGCGTCGGGCTTGAGCGCCCGACACCCGCGGCGGTTGGGACGGTCTGCCCGAGGGGCGCGCCGGGGCCCGTCGGCGTCGGGAGGGGGAACATGATCCCGTTCGAGTTCGGGCCCGTGAGCGGCGTGCGGAGGTACATCTTCCAGAAGTCGTGCATCTCCTTGCTATCCATGTCAACACTGCGCCCGCCCGCGCTCTTGAGCTGCGCGAGCAGGTCCTGCGGCATCGGTGTCGCCAGCGCCATCCCGCCGCTGTGGGGGTGGGCGACGTTCCCGCCCTGCTTGCTGGAGCCGGGGGGGAAGCTGATCCCCGAGAAGAACGGCTGGGCGTCGTTGGCTATTCCCGCGAGCACGTTCGGGTCGTCGAGGCTCATCAGCCCAAAGGCCGACGAAAAGCCGCCCTCGCCGCCCTCCTGGGGGTTCTGCCCGCGAAAGGCCGTTTCCTTGCCGCCTAGTTCGGCCCGCGTACGGACGTCGTTGAACCCTGGCAGAGGCAGGTGGACGGTGCTGGAGTTAGCACTGCTGGGGATCGAGTGGCTGTGACCAGTGCCGGAGCTACCGGCGTCGCTCCCAAAATCCCCCCCTTCGCTGCCCATATCTTCCGAGCGTGAGTGCTGGTGTTGGCTCTGCCCCGTCGAATGATGCTGGTATATCGGTGGAGGACCGGGTAGTGAAGGATGATGGTACGAGGCGGGATTGCCACCATCGTAGGACGAAGAAGACGCGGTCGTCGGCGGGTGCGTTTGCAAAGAGGGTTCGCCGCCGGCAGCACCCGCCGCAGAGTACGATGGGACCGTGGGGTGACTCTGACGGCGTGGGCCGTACGGCGCCTCAAAATCCTTCGTCTGGGCGAATTGGCGAGATCCGTCCCACTGACTGGACTGAGGCAAGTTATATCGGTTATCGTAATGGCTCTCCTGCGATCCTGATGCGGCGTAAAGGCCTGGCAGGGTAACACCGGTATCAGTACCAGGGACAGGCTGGGCAAGGGTAAGGGCACCATTGGGCATGACTCCAGCCCTGCTGAGCAGCTCCGCTTGTGCACGGATGCGAGCCATAGGATCTTGGTTGTCCATAGCTTCCCGATGATGATGCTGGATCATGGGGGGCATGGAACTATCTGAGGGCGCAAGCGCGGAGGCGAGGGATGGTAGAGAAGTGAAGTCATGGGGGTAGACGGCGGAAGAATGGGGCATGGGATATTGATGGGGCGCATACATTGAGGATAACGCCATCGCCCCGGGTTGCGGGGCAAGAAGAAAGTCTTCGGGCAAGCGAGGCGCGCCCAATGAGATCGAGTGGCGGCCGTGACCAGCAGGGGGCATGGTAGGTGGAATAGGGTGGCCAGGGCCAGAGGGTGCTGTTTGTCGGTGGAACTTGACGTACGTGCATCGGCATTTTCGTTGGACACACTTGGCTGATAAGCGTATATGCGAGTCAAGACGGGGAAGAAAGAAAAGGGAGGTTGGGACGCACCACATGGGTTTGCTCCGTCGCAAGGAAGACTAGACGTTACACACTGATCACAAGCCTGCTTCGAGGTGGTGGCTCTAGAAGCCGCGGCGGTTCCCTTCCGTCTTGAAGGCGCGGTTGTGGTTGGAGGCTTTTCTGAAGCATGGCACTTGTTGATGTGTCTTGAAAGCAGGTCGCTTTACGGACAAAGGGTTTCGGTAAGACACGGGGGTTGGAGCGGTGGGACGGGAAGGCGGAGGAGCTAAACGTACCTTCTAGCGAACTGATCGCCACAATGTTGGCACTTGTATGGTCTGTCTCCAGTGTCTGGAAGGAAAGGGGCGGTGAGCGATGGGTGGGATCGAGGAGAGGTGGGGCGCGCCCCACCTGGGAGGGAGGCGCTGGGGGGAGGACTCACGGGAGCGCATGTGTCGGGCGACATGTTGGGGTCTTGTAAAGGTGGACTGGCATACGGGACACTGGCGGAGAGGTCAGGAAACGGGGCGGACATCGGGGACGAGGGCGGGAGAGAGAGCAGGACGGACCTTGTGGTCGCCAGCCATGGTGTGGTGTTGGGCGGAGGTGGCAGGAGGATACGGGTGGTGTTGGTGGAGGAAAGTTAAGAGCGGGATGTTGCAGCCAATACCGACGATTCCCTGCTCAATCCTTGTCACACATTAATCACCCGTGAGACTCTGACGTCATCTTTCCCAGCCTCCGTTTTTGCATTTTCTCCTTCTTCCGCGCCCTCTGCCTCTTGGCGTCAACGCACTAGTCCCCCATGTTTTTGTAATGTCACTCTGTCGTGCATGCTCTTCCACAGCACGCTCGCACGGGCGGAAGTAGGGGGCTTGGGAGAGGAAAATGGGGGTGGAGCGTGCAGACGTTGTGGGGCAAGCGACGTCATAAGCCCTCTGGGGATCTCGCGTCGGAGATGAATCATAAGTGCGTCATCGCTTCCTTTTCGGGGCCGTTTCTGCCCAATTATCACGTTTAGTCGATGCGTCGTCCATTCCCTGCACGCCGCTTTCTTCGGAGCCCCTGACGTGAGTCAAAAACACAGTCGCTTCTGACCGCACTCAAACGCAGAGCGACACCGCACTCTCGACGGGGACTCCAAACACACGCAGAGATCCTGCGGAGGATTTAGATGATGACAAGAAGGCAGCTGCGCGCCCCGGTTCGCGCGATATGTGCGCAGCAGCCGTCCTATTTATGCACGCGGTGTCTTATGATGATGCTGTGAATCCCCTCAAACGAGTTTTGCGCGAGAAGCAGTCGAGAAGCCTGGCGACTGCATAGCAACCGAGGAGGGCATTCTTCTCCCATCAGCATCTTACTTGCCATTTCGACCATGGCCTATCTCGCATCTCCGATCCTTCCCCCAGATCGACCAACCCGCCTCCGACTCGCCCGCCAATCTGACGCGTCCATTTGCCCGTCCCCGTCAGCCTGCCTTTGCGTGCGCATTTCTGCCCGCATCTGATCCTCGCTACACGCATACATTGTCCGTTCCCAGCTTCATTTCCTTCTCTCAGATGCCAAACACACGAACCGACATACCGAGCGTCTATGGTCAGGTCAACAGAGCGCTAGGCGTTGACAAGAGCCGCCGAAGACAAGGCCGGTAAAGTTCGCACCCTCGATGTCTTCTGATAGCATCAGATCACACGGACACGGTCGACAGCTCGCCCGTTTCAGTTCTTTCGCTTCCGTGACTGTCACTCGAGTGCGTCATCTCACGCATCATCGATCCTTTGCTGCTTTCTCTGAGTTTGAACACACAGGCCACGCCCGGGCCACGCTAAATGACCAGCCACCGCGACGGGCATGGCGCTATTTTCGACTGGACAAAAGTCGATTAAAAGCCGTGCCCGTGAAAGACTTTTCTCTGCACGTGATAAATTGGACAAAAGTCAAGAGCCTCAGGAAAGAAATGCTTTCTCTGCCATTTTACTCGGCTTTGCACCGACCAGAGAAAAGTCTTACACGTGGATCGACTTTTTGTCGACTTTTCACCCTTGGAGAATAACGCCACGCCTGTGGTGCACAAAACAGCCACACATGCACCGATATGGGCAGCTTCAATGCCTCTCCAGCTGCAATATCAGAAACGATGACGTTGTACGAACCTTCCGTGCGACTTCCAGTCGTTTCCGGTTTTCTCTTGCCGGCCCTGGACGCCGACCATACTTGTATGTGCCCTGCCATCCCTTGTTCTTCCTACTGCGACACCGGCTCTGGCTGAAAGTATTTACACCACACCGCACCCAGTCAACCTTTCATTGAGGACGCCATCATCATTGATGATTACCGGTTCCTTCGTGCCCGCCCGACCTTAGTGACGCCAACGATTCAGATGATTCTGTGCCACCTCCGAAAGCGAACAAATCATGCACAGTCGAGGTAAGGATGTAGCCGCCTAAAGCCCACCCTAACTAGTCGATCGCCCTTCGCATCGCACCCCGCTTGATTCATTGATCTCAACTTGGCCACTAGCATCCGAAGCTTCGACGCGTAAGTACGAGCGCATCGTCGCCTTCTCTTCCTCGAGCTCTGAATCGGAAGTGTCCAAGCGCTGTACGTGTTTCCATCCCAACCCGCCGCTAACCCCCGCCTCATCTGGCTTCTAGCGTACGCCCACCCCGACGCCCCCGGCTGAGAATCGGCCCTCACAATTAGTGATCGCCTCGGGTCGTCGCAGCCCAGTGCGTGGCTTTGCCAGCTGCTTGAGGCTTGCGATCCCCGACTCCGACGCGATCCGGAGCTCCGACGTGCTCCGATTAGGACCGCATCGTTGTAAGTCGACGTATTCGAAAATAGCCCTGGTGTTTCGACGACGACGCCTGCGGCATTGAAACACTCTCGTTGACGGATCTGGAGCGAGCGTGCTAGAAGCCTCCGATGTGATTTCTAGCACCGGAGGATGGCGGTGAGCGAGTACTGTGCTGGCATGGCGCAGCGCGGAAGATAACTTCGGACAGCGGGCCCGTGATCATTAATATTGAGAAATTTACACCTTCGATCCCGTACGTCCTCTGCTTCTACTTACCACCGCGTAGGCCAATTATGTAAATGTCACATCAGGTAGGACGTACGGTGGCCCCTCCACTGGCAGTGGCAAACGAGGTGCATCATTTTCATCGTTCGAAATCGCTCTTCGCAGCAAGCTCGAGCCTGTGCAAGTTCACATGTCCATCTACCGTCGCACTTCCCCGACGGAACACGACTTCCCAGCGCACAATTCAGTAAGTTTTCTTCGAGTTTAGAGTTCCAAGTTACCCAGTTACCCACATGGGTATCGTGGACATGACGCACGCCACCCGTCCAACGCTCCGTCAACGCCCATCAGCGAATCCTCGAACACGCGAGCTTTAGCAGCCCGACTGTCAGATAAACTGTGGCCAATGCTACTGCGCAGCCACGCTCGAGTCGTTAGCAGTGAGTAACCTCGCCGCTCTCCCTCCATCCTATCGAGCTAGAGTTTCGTGGCCATCGTATCACCGTGGCAGGCTTCCAGTGGGATTCGCAGGAGAATTTCTCAGAGTCGCTGCTCAGAATGCAATCTCAGCCCCCCCCCCCCCGCGCCCCCTCCCCGAGTCCCTTTTCCAACACCAGCCTGTCGCAGTGATGGCGCTACCGGTGACCGGGGCTTTTTTTACGATTCTTCCAGGGGTTGGTCAGCTGGATGCCCCTGCTGGACATGTATGGGAACGGGGCCACTCCTGCCACACCGTCCGTACGCGTGTCGTGGGCAGTGGCAACTCGCCGTCGCTGTGGACTCTCAGGGACCCGGACGACGTCGCTCTCATTGGATCCGACCGGCGTGCGTGTCTGTGTCTCCGCCAGCCTCCTGCTCCCGCGGCCACGTCTAAATATCCTTTCCCTTTCAAAAAGTTCCTAACATAACCCCAGCCAGAGACGTGTAAATCAGGAGGCAGCCCGTGCCCCCCACCGGGGGGGGGGGATTTATCGCGCCGACAATAGTATTATAGCCACGGCGAGGGTGAGAGCCGGCTCTGATTTGTCTCAGGCTGGCCCCAAGCTGCGGGGCGCCCAAGTTCTACCTTCTGACTTCTGCCTTCAAGCGACGTGCGTCCTGACTCCTGAGTTCTCCTCCCACCGGTAGGAGTCGGGACGAATTCGGGCGTGTGCGCGAGAAAATAGTGCCTCAGCCTGAGAAGGGAGCTCCGAGCCCCCTTCGCCCGTAGCGAGGGACGTTTTCGTCCGCCAGCCTCTGGGGCCCGGTGCGATAACACCCGGTGCCCAGTATACACCACGGCGAAGTTTCCCCGGTCCGAGGTGCTCTTTCCTGGCACTTTCCTGGGACCGCTGCCGCGCGTGCACACTGCACAGTGGGTATGTTCGAGTCTCCAATTAGCCTCCGCAACCTCGATTTTCGACAGCTAATTTTTCCCACTCACTCCATGTGCAAGGACCTCGGACCTAGGAGCTCGCCATGATATTCGAATCCCGGTATATCAAAATTACCTATGAAGGAGCGTCGTTCTGGTAGGCTAACTTGCTATCCCCGGAAGCGCAACTCCATGGCCTACGTCAGACTTCGCGACCTCAAACTTTCGCGCGAGCTATACGTCCCGACGCGCCGGCTATGGCGTAGCCAGTGCGCGACCAATGGATGAACTTGATTCGGACTCGGACTCCCAAACCCCACGTTCGTCATGGCGTAGTCTGCGAATCGGCACCGCGACGGTCATCATCATGGGTTCTTGGTTCTTTCTCCGGCGCCTGCCAGCCAGCCAGACGCAGATGCGCATGTGTGCACGCGGCCGTGACCCGTCTATGACGACGCGATACCAGTAACCCCCGCCTGACCCATGTTCCGAGTTCGTGTGCGCCTTTCCGGTGGTGCCCGTCCAATGGCACGGGCGTCGTGCCAGTGCTTCGGATTCGCGAAGTGCTCTTCGCACCAGCCGCTCCGCATCATTGCGATCCAAACGCCCAGACATTAATATTGCCCAGTCGCCCCCTCGCTGTAGTCGCGTCCCGACGATCAAATTGTAATACAATACAAATGCGTCCTGGGGTGCGCGACCCCAGACCGGTCGGGAGTCGAGCACACCGTCTCGCCGCTCCCGCCACGCCCCGCCACACAGGCCACCACCGCAACAAACAGTTGGACCGGGACCGGGTTCTTCGCACCGCCCAATATTCAGCCGCTGCAGAGCTGGTATCGGGCGTGGGGTGTGCGCCCGACACTCGCGAGTCCGTGCATACCGTCTACGTACTTCCAGCAAACTCGACGTCAAGCAGTGTCGTGGCTTCGCGCTTCCACCCATGGCCATATGGGTCCTCTCTTCTCTTCTGGTGATCCCCTTGTCCTTTGCCTTCGCGCGCCCCGGTCACCGCTCACTCACCCGATCTCGAATGTGTACAAATTGCGAATGTTTAACGGTCCAGGCTTCACATTCCAGCGTCGACGGTCTCCGGCACGGAGCCGCCCGACACACAAGGTTCAAAACCACAAAGCGAGCAACGTACGGTTGATCAGGGTCGCGCAACGCCCACGCGGGCCATCGTCCGACTGACGTTGTTTGTTTCGCCAATGCCCCAAAATTTCCAGATGAGCTCGTAGCAGATAGACAGGTGAGCTGGATCCTTGTTTCGCCGCGCGCGTGTCGAACGCTGATGACATCTAGCGGTTGTCGAAGATGTCCGCCGCGAAGTTACCCCACGCGATGCTACACGAATCGTGGCGTAGGCTGCTCTGTGCGGACGGGTCGTCAATACCATGATGACAGGTTCGGCGCTGCGCTCGAACTTCGCGAGCTCGCGCTCATCATGGTACATACTGCGTATGTACCCGAAGAGCTTGGGTGGTTTACTGACCTCACCGGTCGCGCTAGCTTCTTGGCAGGTTTTTAATGTTCTTATTACTATTAAAAAATAATGCGGAGTAAAACCATAAGTATTTAAATGTAAACCTTTATTTTGAAGAACCATCATCCATAATTCAATAAGCCTTGCAAAGGGCAAGTCGGGATTGTGCAGGATACGCCTCGGGCTGCACACATTCCGAGCCTAGTGGTGCGCCCCTTTGCTTCGCCGTGTGTGTCCGTCAGTGTCCGGGAACAACCAGGGCCCGGAATCGCGTGGTTCCTCTCTCAAGGGGGTAAGTGTCACGGCGCTCTTGCATTGGAATATTGAGAAGTCCAGACCAGGATCGTTCAGCCCACGGACCCGCTCGGCCTACCTCTCGGGGATATCCGTGCACCCGCTTCGTACTCGCGCTCACTGCCAAGTCGCCGCACACAAGACAGGCTCTTCGCATCGCGGGATGTCCGCCCAACCACGTCGTATTCGTTAAACATTTGAACCCTCGACCCCTCTTCGGTGCGCAGCCCACTGACGGCCGCTGCCGCTGCGTTCCAACGAATACATCTGTCCTCGAGGCCACCACGGTGCTTCATAAACGGGGGACATCGCGTCATCAGCGTCACCAGCACACTCTATTGGCACGTGTCCAGCCAGAGTGTCCCAGCACATCCTTTCCCAAAGCGCTAGCATCGACATCCGCGATCGGATTTTCGAAGCTGGCACCGCACACTGCGCACAAATGCGAAGATCCGAGATACGCTGATGGAGCGCCCGCACGCAGCTCGAGCTCGTTCGAGCTAGCAAAGGTTCAGTAGCCCAGGTTTTGCTTGTTCTCTAGTTATCGTATCCCGCACAGCGGCCGCACATCGAACGCGTTCGCGCCACGCGTGTTTCGTGCGGGGTTTGGGCCTTCCTTTCGGGGACACCGTGAAGGCAAAGGACAGAATTGGCAAGCTCTTGTGCCCTTGTGGAACATGCCGAGGCAGACGAGCGTGTTGCTGACTAATCGCCGCACGGGGTATCAGGGCGGCTGGGACTGCGCGCGTCACAGGGTTATCACTGGCTGGAAGCTGTCAGGACCGTGATTTGCGGACACTTCTGGCTTCTGGAAATGTAGGGCGTATTCTGGTCGATAGCTGCCTTTGTATCTGTCGCTGTCGTGCGCGTGGTCAATATTCGGGGAAGGAAGAGGATGAGGTGGACTCGGAAGAGTCTCAGAATAGCCGGTCTTCGCGAGCCTTCGAGAGCAATTGATACCACTCACAAGCACCATGGCAAGAAGCACCTCTGGTTCTGCACTTCTCCCCGGGTGAATCTATCATGCTGCTACTCAGATGACTTTCGAGGCCAAGCTTAAGCCTGCCACGACTATTTATCTGTTTATTGCATCCACGGCGCGAACGCTGCCCGCTGACCATGATTCTCGGTCTGCTGCCCTACGGAGCTCGCATCCCAACGATCACAGGCTTTCAGTGCGCGTACCCAAAGACTGGTATCGGAGAGGATTCGTCTCGCAGGCCGATGGGCGTTGCGTCGTGAATCCTATATGCACTGGTAGAGTAGAATATAGATTAGCTCCCGTGGACTGGCACGTGAACACTGCGACTCGCGCACCGGCATGCAACCGTGATCTACACGAGGTAGCAGCGTGTAGGTCAGGAGAAGGGGTCCCTGTAGAGGGAGCGGTCTGGGCAGCCGGAGCGCATCAATGAGCCATCCAAGTCTTGCACCGCACCCTTTAATCCAGTCCGAAATGGAGGGGGTTTTGCGTTTTGACGTACCAATTCTGCACGGTGACAACAACGTTACTGGCATAGCGTTCGGAGGATGGCTTCTAGCACGTACGCGTCACGGCCAACGTCGGCTTCAGTCACGATCCATCATTGTAAAGTGTTAGTGTTATGGGCCTTTCCCGCAGCGGTCGGGGACAGTAGATAAGCCGGCGGCGTCAGCTCCCCTGACCTACTACCGAGACGTCTTGAGTGCTACTGTTGGGAGGATAGGATTGAACCAGCAAAGCGTATGGGGTCGATTCCATGGCATCTGGTGCGGCCGCCTGCTTATTTGGGTATTCACACTGTGGAGGGCACCAGCCGTTAAAGGGACAAGAAACGCACAACTCAAAAGGCGTGCACGAACCGGTGAGACGAGCCATCTGTTGACGTCCAAGCCCGTCATAACCGACCAACGACGACCAAGCCACGAACAACCTTCTAATATTGTTCACGAATTCAGACATGAAGACTACCCATTCCCTACTACACGATCGCGAGTGTCTCCGGGTCCATACAGGTAACTGAATCAACAGTATGTAAGTTGTAACATTAACCGGGGGCTCGGGGGGAGAGACTCATCAGCGTTCTGGGACACTCGAGCGATCGCAGTACTGTAGCGACGAATATGACACTGATGGCAGCTTAACAAGTGGCGCGCCACATCTCGAGGACCTTCTTGATAGCGGGGCGGGCCGTGAGGGCCGTGTGCCACTTGTACGTGATGGGGAAGTCCTTGGCGAAGTCGAACCCGTCGAAGTCCTTCACTAAGATGTTGATCGCGTTTTCGTTCCACCTGTTCCATCCATCGTCAGCGCCTTGGAGTCTTTTGTGTGTGTGTGGGGGGGAGGAGGGGTTGAACGAAAGGAGGGCAGACACGTACACGATGAAAGAGATGTCCGCAACGCTAGCCTTTCCGCCGACGAGGTACGGCACCGCGGAGGCGGCGGCGGTGGGGGCGGAGGCGAGAGCCTTCTCGAGCACGCCGAGGACGCGGATGATCTCCTTCTGGTAGCGCTCGATCGCCATCGGGACCTTCTCGCTCGCGAAGAACGTGAACCACCCCACCTGCCCGTAGTACGGGCTGGTGAGAGGGAAGTCCGGACGTCAGCACAGTCGTATTCACCTTGGAGGGAGAGAGAGAGAATCGTCGGGACGCACCCCTGGCCGGAGGCCTGGAAGAAGAGCCACTGGAGTTGGTGGATCTTCTCCTCGGCGCGCGCGAAGGAGATCTTGTGCGTCGGGTCGTACGTGTCCGCGAGGTAGGCGATGATCGCATCGGACTCCCTGCGACGCACGCCACATGGGTCAGTCTGCGCTTCGAGGGTCAAAGAGGACTCGGGACGAAAACTCACCAGATGGTGAGGTCGTCGTGCTTGTGGTCGATGAGGGTCGGAATTCGGCCGTTGGGGTTGAGCTTGGTGTGCGGCTCGGCCTTGTGCTCGGCCTTGCTAAAGTCGAGGTAGATGGGGTTGTAGTCGAGCCCAAGCTCCTCGAGCACCATCATCACCTTCCTATGAAATATCGGTCAGTATCGCGCTTGACAGTAGTATTGATATGTGGATGCGGAGGGACGTACCATCCGTTGGGCGCCAAGCCCTTGGTGGTGTACAGAGTGAAATGGTGAGCAGAAGACATTGCTAGGAAAGAAGAGGAGGAAGATGGGAGATGAGACGAGTTGAGAGTGTGAGACAGGCTGCTTCGAGATACCGAACGTCGCATCTGCCCTAACCTTTATACCTCGCAGACTCCGGGGCGACAGCGGAATTCCAAATGTACTACCACGCTCAGGCGAAGGCGTAAATGAATATAATATCCGAAGAGTTTGTGGCTCACGGCAGGAGAAGCGAGCGCTAAAACGGTCTTCTTGCCTACGCGGTCTGCAAAGCCACTCACCTGAAACCAGTTACATAGAATCGCTGTCATCAATTGGCCTCGAAGGACAGCGCCACAACCCCATGGTTGTGTCCATGATGGGACCGGTTGGGGAGTGGTGTGCGCCGCGTGTTAGTTTATGCAACTCGCCTGCGGTATGAATAAGCCCCTCGGGGATAGTCTAAAAGGCCGAGCCCCATATGCATGGGTGTGAAATGCCAAGTGTCGATTGTACTCGGCGTACGCTCGGGGGTGAGTAAGTCGGTAGCAAGAGTAGACGTTCCTGGTTTGTAATCCGCATATGTGGGATGAGTACTGAGTGCCCGGGATTGCTCTGAAATGGACTCACGGACCTTTCATCAGGAGTAGAAAGAGGACCTTTCTAGCCTTTCGACTGCGTGCATCGTATGACAAAGGCGCGTGGTCATGCACCATGGCTGGGAAATGGGTTCCCAAGCCAAATCATTTGATGAATCGGGAGCAGCAGTGTGAGATACGCTCTCATTTCGCGGCACCACAGCACAGCGCTGGTGTTACACAATACACATAGCTAGACTTACTGCCGGAGAAGCGATGGCTCAGTCGGGTCGACGTTAGCTCCGGCGAACAGACTCACCAACATCTGTCCGTATTTCCGCAGACTAGCTACCTGGTTCTGCTGTTCACTGCGCTCCGGGCCGCGGACGCTCCAAGTCCTCCGGCCCGAAGCTATCAGGAAGCAGTGAGGCGATGCTCGTCTCCTTCACGCCTCCATCGGGCTCTCCGTTTGCCACCCGTTTCTCATAATCGCAGGGCACGAGAAGGATGGGCATCTGCTGTGCGCAGAACTCGCGGATTACTTGGCGACACATGCCGCACGGCGAGATCGGGGCTGCGATATCACTGTCGGTGTGTGCTCAGTGGGTATGGACAATGCGGGCCTGAACGTAAACCGTACGATACGACTGCAAGGCCGGTGAAGGAGCTCTTGCCCTCGCTCTGGCCCATATGTGTTAGTTCCACGGCGGGCGGGG
Source organism: Ganoderma meredithae (assembly GCA_022814645.1). NCBI lineage: Eukaryota > Fungi > Basidiomycota > Agaricomycetes > Polyporales > Polyporaceae > Ganoderma > Ganoderma meredithae. The sequence goes on along the minus strand of JAKLMY010000083.1, from coordinate 9,226 downwards.
GTTCGAACATGGTTCACGTACCACGGCCTTGACGAAGGCAGTTCTTTCCGCGCAGATCGTCCCACCTATCAGCGGTGGTCAACGGCAAGGTGCGATCCCGGTTAATGAAAGACTTGCCATACGATGCATTCTCGATGTTCGCGCCCTTGATGATCTCGCCACTAGTGGTAAGGAGGGATGCCCCTACCCGGAAGTTGGAGTATTTGGAGTATGCGAACTCTTTGGCTGGTAATATTGTGGTCTGGAGATAAGCGGAGGAGTACATACCTGTAATGGTGTCGGTATACATACCTTCGAATGCAGCTGTGATCAGTCGAGTCCTGTCGTCCACGGGGATGGCCCAAGTGGTTGCAGACATGGTGGACCAGGGTGAGGCGTTCAACAACAGGGTCCGGAACGTTATCTGCGGCGCCTGTTCGTTCATTCCTATGTCAGGGGATCAGCCAGTACAAGTAACAACGTGATCCTCTTGAGCCACATAGCAAAGAACCGTCGAGTGAGTCTACGCTTTTGTCTCTTTGACAGAGGAGGATCCGGAGTCCAGGACGTCGCACTCGGATGGCGGGCGCAGGGCGGATAGAAAAGGCCAGGTCCGGGACAACCCTAACCAGAGCGGCGGGGCGTTCCGGAAGCAGCCGAGCGTGAGTAAAATGGCGGTCGGGAGAGGTCGTCACTGTCCCGGCCGACGGCCCCGTCATTCTCTACAGCGACCACCACCTCATCCCCCTCGTCCTCGCCGCTCTCCGCCATGGTGCGCCCACTGTCCGCCCGCCTGGCGCAGGCCCTCCGCCCCCGCCGCGTCCCCCAGTCCCACTCTCGTTTCCACCAGCAGCAGCGCTTCGCGTCGTCGACGCCCAGCTCCGAGGAGCTCCAGAAAAAGGCTCAGGACGCGATCCTGTCCGTCCAGAAGGGCTTGGGCCAGGCATTTGAGGCCGGCAAGAAGTTCCTGGGTCCTGTGGGAGAGAAGGCGGGCACTCTGCTTGGAGGTACGTGGTGCTCTCGTCTCGTGTACTCTCCGCGATATCTCTGCGCTGGCGTCGGGCGTACCGCGTCGCGGGTAGCGCGTGCAGAGCGACTTGGTACACCGCGGAGGAGACAAAGCCATTCGAACAGGGCGACTGACTGCACACGTCTCTCTAGCTTACCGTGAACCCTTGACGTACAACTTCGCGGTCTTCCGGGAGGTCCTCAAGCAGGTCTATGTCGCGGAGCGCCTCCAACCTCCTTCCGTCTCCGCGTTCACGTCTGTGTATACGACGCTCTGGGCACGTGCGACGAACATCCAATATTACCGCGAGCTCCTGCGGTCAGGCGACCTGACCAAGGTTGGCATCTACGCGCTCGAGGCGTACGGTATCTTTAAGGTAAGCTGACGTCGCTCCGTACTACATTTGGATGCTCACTGGGTTTGGTGTATAGATTGGCGAGATTGTGGGTCGCAGAAGTCTCATCGGTTACAACATTCAATAGATCTGTGGTGCACCCTTTCGTTGAACTCGTAGACCTCCATAATCGGATTATGTATCCCTGCTGTGCTGTGCGTCACCGCGATATACGCCCGTTGCTTGCACTGCTTTCACACTCACCTGGCTGGTGCGCTGAGGAACGTATCTGGTTGCCTCAATACCGGGAGGGGTACTCGGAGTCTGGAGCTTATGAAAGTGCTCCCGCCTTCTCGAAGCACCGTTCTCCTCTTCAGCTGACCGTGAGCATCTCTTCCCGATCTGACTACCATCCTTCAGTACAGGAGATTGCCAGGGCAGCTCTTTGCTCTACATTTTTCCTCTTGTCACCGGTCACCATCGCAAAGTGAGTCTCATACTAAGCTTACATCGTGGGCGTTGGGGAGGACTGCTGAAAGTTGGCTAGCCCATCATGGCAGAAGAGATTCAACGAGACCCAGATCTATGGCTGGAAGATGGAAACCTTATCATCGTGGCCAACCCGACCACTGCGTTCCGAGTCTACAAAGTGCTGTTGAGCCGAATCTCAGCCATTTTAAAAGGATACATTTGAGTTAGCGGCGCCCGATCCTGGAGAGGCGATCGACGGCTGTCCTGTCGTTCGACTTCCAGACTCTCCCGTGGAGATGAGCCATTTTCTGCGTGCCGTCTTCATGCCTGGCACCTCGTGAGTGTCCCCTCTCATTCTCATGGAGCTCGGATTCCGGATTTGCGAATTTAACCTGTGCACATCAGCATCTCCGACCAGGACACCCTCCCGTTCGCGACTATCGCGTCCGTCATCCGCACCGCACACACAAGTACCAGGCGCAGGAAATCGTCGACGCGGCTTCCGGTCGGCTTGAGAGCTTCCTGATCCCCGGCCCTGGCCAGTGGATCGACTCCGCCGCCCTCTCGTGGCAGGACCGATGGACGCCGGACCAGAGCCAGTGCAACATCGCCTTCGAGGTCCGGGATGCCATCGAGGCCGTCAACCTGGCGCGTCTCGTGGGCAGGCCGCGCATGCTCCTCGTCGCGCTGTACCTCTGCTGCCTCCTGAGTGCTGTCCAGCTGCGCAATGGCGTAGCACGCCCGGCGGGCGATGATATCGTCGAGAAGCTCTCGGATGAGGACTTCGCGCGGTGTGTGTCCGCGCTCCCTGCCCTCGCGAAGGAATGTCATGCGAACGTGCTCCGCGCGTTGGACGTGGGGACCCCGGCGTGCTCCGATTGCAAGAAGAAGTGGCGCATAGCGTTGAGGGACTACGAGAGAGATGCTCGGAAGGACCGTGCTTGCGCCGCCTTGTCCGACATGCTGGTCAGGATGGATCGAAGGGCGGTTCTGTCGGCGATGTGGAAGGCTGAGAGCCTGTGCGCGCGGTGTCTTCAGGAGTGGTCGAGGCGTTCGGCGGATGAATGTTTGAGCGCGCGCAGGACGCTCCCGGAGATGTTTGGGCTGAAAGACTTGCAACGAAGTAAGTGGGAGAAAACGTGTGACCTCGCGATGCGGTGCTGGTGGTTCTGAGCTCGTTGGGCGCAGCGTCATTCTCTTGCATCGGACGGCATTGATACTGACGATGGCCAGGACCCCGCACGGAGCATGAAGGGTGGATTCCAGTGGATGCATGGAGTCGGCTGTCTGTTTCTGAATATGGTGTACACCTACCTACCGAGCAAGTTGGAGTGACGTTTTCGCAGAATCTGTCCGCCTGAGTTCCCCCTCCCCAAGGCCTCACGATCGTGAAAGCGACCTCCATCAGCCTTCAATCTACCCATGTAGATAGACTCGAATGTGCGTGGTCATAGCATCAGCCCGATGGGAAATAGTGAACAGGGTTTGAACTTTAAACGAGTCCTCAGGTGTTTGCTGCGGTAAGTTCAAGTACTCGCCTTCGCGGGCACTTCGTCCGTCAATGTTTCATTCCTTGTCCAGACAGGTATGCGCCCCGACAATCTTCCTTCCGCAATCCACTCTACTGAGATCTAGCTTTTGGAAGTCCTTGACTACACCCCGAAACCGCGAAGATGACGAATTGCGCAGGGAGGGCAACCTCGGAACCCGTCGATGGCTCCGACGCTTCGTCTGTCGACACCAAGCTCGACTCTGAATCCTCCAAAGCCAATGCATTTGATGAGCGGTTTGAGCGCGTTGGCTCTCTGTGGTTCGAGGACGGCAACGTCGTCATCGTCGCCCAAGAGTCCGGCTTCCGTGTCCACAAAGGCATTCTTGCTCGGCACTCCGCCGTGTTCGTCAAGGTTCTCGACCACGCCACCGACTTGGATGCACTCGCGGATTACCTCGGCCTTGTGATCGACACGGATCGCATGATCGACGGGAGCGTCGTGGTCCACGTCTCCGACTCTGTACACGACTTTGCGCACCTGCTCCGGATATTCTATGATGGGTTCGAGTGAGCATAGCAATCGCTCCCTGCTGTATCCAGCGGCCTGCTTAACTCTGCCTCCGCAGCTACCTCAAGTCCACCCGCCCCGACCACTTCCCCGACCTCGCAGCGGCGGCCCGCCTCGCGCACAAGTACACCGCCCCCGTCGTCCTCGCCGAGGCCACCCAGCGCCTCCAGGAGCTGTTCCCTCCCACGTTCGATATCTGGGAGGCGACCGAAGACGTCCGCGCGGCCGCGGAGCGCGTAGAGCCACACGACGCCATTGAGGCAGTCAACCTCCTCCGCCTCCTCGGCAGCACGGAGGGGGCTGCGGACATGCTCCCCGCTGCGCTCTACCTCTGCTGCCAGCTCGCGCCCGGACAGCTCCTCCGCGGCAACCGCCGCGCGGACGGGACGCTGGAGCGGCTCGCGGTGGACGACGTCGAGCTCTGCTGGGTGCTCCAGCGGGAATTGGTGGACGAGACGACGACGATGGCGGAGGAGCTGTGCAGCAGTGCGCTGTGGCTGGATTACGTTGAGAAGAAGAAGAAATGCAAGTGCTTCAAAGGCTTGAGTAAGGACGTGCCGTGGAGATGGCTCACGGAGGTGCGGGGCTCGGACCCGCTTGGACGGATGGTGCGGGACCAGCTCGACTGGGCGGAGCGGAAACTCGGGGCGTGTGGTACATGCATGAAAACTTTGCGGAGTTCTGAAAGGTTGATTCGCGCGGCGTATTGGCTCGAGCTACATCGTGATTATGGCAGGGATCGTGGTGAGGTCCTGGTGTAGGGCATCATTCATGTCACGTCATCTAGTGTGCTCTTTCGCGAGTTTCTCATAACGCGCCGATATTCATTGTGCTTGTGGTTGTGCTTGGATGTTACTGTGCTGGTAGTTATGCGTTCCGTAAATTTGAAGTCTCCTCGCAAAAAGATAAAATGGAATTCCGACACGGGGAATCGAACCCAGGGCTATCGCATGAGAGGCAATAACGTTAGCCACTACACCATATCGGACTGTAAAGCATAAGGCTCAGAACATAATACGATTCTGTCTTCCTTGCTGCGGTAGCACATGCTGGAAACCTGAGCTTGAACTAGGACTCGCTGTTACTTCCCTCCTTGCTTGCAACCTCCAGTCCTTACGACCATTCAGACTACGTCTGTGGGTGATGGGTTTTTAATGTTGTTTCGGTCCCATGCATATCTGGTGCTAATCGCATTGATATTAATCCAGACATGTCGGAATCAATGGGGCAAGAGAGCTCAATCACGGTGGATGCGATCATGGGCAACACTGACAGTGCAGCCCCAAACCTTGGATCAGACGGATTGATCAAGAGAGACTCTGAAGTCTGGTTTGAGGATGGAAACATCATCGTCATCGCACAGCACACTGCCTTTCACATCCACAAAAGTGTATTCTCCTTACATTTCTCCGTGTTCTGCAACCTCTTCTCAATTCCTTAACTATCTCTGGCAGTAGTGTTGTCAGGTCTGGTCTCAGGACTTTCGGGGACTGGTCAGGTACCCAGGACCAGGACTTGTTGGGCCCAGACCATGTACCGGTCTTCATTGGTCCTGTCCAGGTGTTACGATAGGCCCGTGATGGTTACAAGGTTGTAACACTAAGAGTCAAGTCATCATCGTCGAGGGTCGGAGCTTGTGACTGGTCAAGGGCTAGTCAGCCCGAGAGGTCGAGAGTGTCAAGGCAGATGGATAACTAGGTTGAGCTGAGGGGCTCTCAGCTTGGATGTTGCTTCTTATATACATGATGAGAGTAATTAACCCAAGTCTGGTACGGCTAAGTATAGCTGGGGCCAGGATATAGCAAGTGATAAATACAATGATAGATGAAAGGGCCGTGCTCAGCTGAGTCTATGGCGGTAATAGTAATACAACACTGGAAGAGATAAAGTGCAGGAGAGATCCGAAACGCTGCACACCGCGGTAATAAGAAGGGGAGATCTGAACTGTTGCATACCGTTACAAGTGACCGTCACCATCACATCACATAACATAACCCCCCTCCTATGCCGAAGGCCACCGCACCTTCACCATCTAACCCATAGCCTCCTCGTACATCAGCGGTGCCCCGTTTCCACGGTGTACTCATTCTTTGCTGGTGGGGGGAGTGAGTGCAGGAGGGGGAAACATGATCCCTGCGTCGAACTCCAGAGGGGCCCAGTCTATGAAGGGCCACTGATCACCAAGCATCGGGCACGCAAGAGCGCTGTGGCCGGGGGCTCACTGACCATAGTTAGGACAGAGGTAGTGCCTGCACATGGTGTAATGATGTCCAAAGTCCAAGCAGGTTCCATACCACAGAGGGGGAACAAACATAGGAACATCGCTCGCTTCTGCAACTGGCAGAAGAGCGGAGGAGGAGGGAGTCACTCGTTCAGGGGGAGCGCTTGGATAGAGACTCACCAGGCCCATCGATACAGGCAGTGAGGGGAGAGGTTGCACCATTTCGGGTTGTTGCAAGCCGATCAAAGTAGGGGGCCTGGCTGGGAATGGGTGATGGCTGCTGATGGTGGCAGGAGGTGGGCCAGGAGTGGGCACCCGTCGGGGCGAACTTGGAACCACAGGGGGTTCCAGCAGGTCTTCGTCCATTCCCTCTTGAGTGCGAGGGCGGACTCTTTGGGGATACGGAGAGTCACTCCATTGGCGATGTCATGTTTGTCCGTCGAGTGGTTGAGGGAGACCCTGAGCATGCGCAGCTCGAGTAGGGGAGGGGCTAGGAGAGGCCCATCGGGGTTCAGGGTCGACGGGCTCCTCGTCGTGGAAGAGGGCGGCAATGTGCTCGTCAAAGGGAGTGTGCTGGAGGCCATTTTTGGTGATGGTGCAGAGGGTGGAGGTGTAGTCGATGATGTGGGACGATGTGGCAACCAGAAGAGCGCGATTGGGGCGAGGGGCTTCAGCGAGGGCTCTGAGGGAGTGTGCGTCTAAATAGAGTTTAGAGATGGCTTGGTGGGCCTCGAACAGTTCATTGGATGGGAAGTTGCCAACGAGTGCTCTGGTGGTCCAGTCGGAGTTGTAGTATGCAGCCTGAAGAGTGGCCAAGAGGGGGTCCCCGTCCGGTAGGTTGGACCAGAAGACTTCTCCAATCTGGTCCTCAGTGGCCGTGGTTTCTCCATCGGACATGTTGGTGAACTCGATGGGGCTGATGGAACGTTCCTCAGAGGGTGAGTGGTTTCGTCGGTGTAGTAGCTTGCTGAAGAGAGGGGGGCCCATACCCATTTCTCGTTATTTGGAGATCGGTCATGGGGGTTGTAGCGCAGTCAACACTAATTGGTGTCTTCCTGGTCATGAGATTTGGTGGGGAAGGAGTCGCTGGCTGGGTCAAGGGGGTCACGGAAGTCTAGGATGTGGCGGTAGAAGTTGGTAAGGATGACCAGGATGGCAAGGTAGGTAGCAAGGGTTAGGATGTAGGCAGTGAGAAAAAGAAGGAGGAGGATTTGTTGGTTGGTCACCATGCATTCCAACCTCTGTTGTCACATTTGGGGTGGTCGCGGGTATGGAGAGAGCAGTTGAGGAGGTGATAGGAGAAGTCACGGAGGATGAAGACAACGAAAAGGAGGGAGATGGCGTGAAGGGCAAGGAGGAAGAGGGCAAAGATGGCAAGTTCAGGGAGCATTGGGCGGGGTGATGCTGATTAGGGGAGTTTCTTGGCTCTTTTATACCCTTGGAGGATCTCTGCACAGTTGTCTAGATCTTCTTTGAATACCCATGTGTTCTCCACTGATGAATACCCTTTCCATTGTACCAAGTACTTTGTGCCTGATTTTGTCTTTCTGTGGCCAACTATAGCTTGAACTTCATATTCTTCTTCTCCATTGATGAGGTTAGGCGGTGGTCGTGAGAACCCTGGTCCGTAGACAGGGTTTTCGTGGAATGGGGACAATAGGGAGGCGTGAAACACGGGGTGGATCTTCCAAGATTTGGGCAGTGTAAGGCAGTACACTAGGGGGCTGAGCACTTCTTCGATGGCGAAGGGTCCTTCCCACTTGGGTGCGAGTTTCCCACTCACATATCTCCTTTTCAGGTTGCGGGCTTCTAGCCAGACCTTTTGTCCTTTGGTGAATGGTGCAAAGATTTTCTTGGCTCGGTCCTTCATGACTTGTCTGGCGAGCTCATGGGCGGCATTGGCTTCCTTCCTTGCGTTCTGGAGGTCAGTGATTCATTCTTGGACAGTGGGGACATTGGTATTAGAGAATCTGGTGGGGATGAGAGACAGGTTGTAGCCCATCATCAGGAAGTAGGGGGAGGCATTCCGTGCCGAGTGTATTTGGGAGTTGTGGCAGATCTTGGCATTGATGAGGTGTTTCGCCCAGTCTGCAGGCTCATCTTCAAAGTAGCATCGCAGGTAGGTTTCTAGTTCATGGTTTACCTGCTCGGTGGATCTGTCAGTTTGGAGGTGGTAAGCCATGGAGAGGGATATCTGTATCTTGAGAATTTGTCCAAGTTCTTGCCAGAACACTGATGTGAACTGAGTTTCTCTGTCGGAGATGATTTTGACGGGTAGCCCGAAGCAGCGGGTAACATATTTGTAGCATAGCTTCACAGATTCTTCGGCGGAGATCGCCTTGGTGCATGGGATGAAAATTACCCCCTTTGTAAGGCCATGGTCTACCACAACCATGATCAAATCTTTCCCGTCACTGGTAAGGGGAAGTCCAGTGATGTAGTCAATGGAAACCTGCTGGAAGGGGTAGGTACAGCCTTCGGCGGGTATTGGCATGAGTGGGGGCGAGGTGGGGTGCATGTTGATCTTGTTCTGTTGGCATGTGGGGCATCCGGCACAGTATTTTCAGATCATGGGCCACATGCCTGGCCACTAGTAGGATTGCTTGAGTAGTCCATAGGTTTTTGTCTCTCCAGGATGTCCGGCGGAAGGTGCATCGTGGTGCTGCCAAAGTAGATCTTGCCGGAGACGGCCATCGTCAGATACAAAGCATCTGTTCTTGTAGAAAAGGAGATTGTTTTCTTGTCAGAGATCTGTGAGGTCAAGTCGTGCGGGGAGGCAGGCTTTGCCATGGATGGCATCAGCGATCTTCTGTCTGAGGGTGTCTGCTGCTGTGGTGGTTTGCAGTTGGGTCATAAGTGCCGTATCGACAATTCGGACAAAGAGGTTTTCTGGTAGTACGATACATGCTTGGTTGTCTTAGTCATCTTTTGGGCATAGGTCCGGTCACCAGGAGAGGGCATCGGATTGATGCATCTGGGTTCCAGGGACGTGTTGCAGGTGTAGGTCAAATTGGAAGAGGAATAGGGCCCATCAGGCTTGTTGTCTGGTGAGGTCCTGATACTTGGTCCAGTACATGAGGTTCTTGTGGTCAGTTCGTATCATGATTGGGTGTCTGGAGCCCTCGAAGTGGTGGTGCCATTCCTCCAGTGCA